>JAQZBX010007593.1:0-50144 GCA_029593785.1 Cabassous unicinctus | reverse complement strand
ATATATATATATATAGTGAGAGGTTAAAAATGAAACTTAGATAATTAATCTAGAATATCTGAGTAACAGAATTTTACAAAGACAGAACAGAGAAATGGATGTGAGAAAATAATCAGAATCATGAAGCAGAACATTTCCTAGAGATAATAACAGACACAAATTTTATATTGAAAACATTCATCAAATGCCAATACAGATGACTTCAGAAAAATATTTAGAATTTCTCCAAAGAAATTTAAGGATACCTAGAACAAAGGAAAGATCCTAAAATCTTCCAGAGGAAAAAAAAATAGGTTTCCTACAAAAGAATAAGAGTCAAAGCAACAGTTTTCTTAGCAGTAATTCTTGGTATTACAAGTCAATAGGAAAATGCCCTCAAAGTTTTAAGGACATAAAATTTCAAATCTATAATTCCATACAAAGTTAGACAATCAACCAATCAATTAAGGGAGTTGACAAAGAAAACATTTTCAGACAGGCATAGTCTTAGTATGATAAATACTTCTTGAGTTACTATTCTGTGCACTGGAATCAATGCAAGGTCCAAGCTAAATGGATCCCACATTCTACACATAGGAGACAGGGAAAAAATCAGCAGAAATATTGACTGATAAAAGAGAAAACAGGTCTTCACCTCCTATCTTGGGTGATTGCTCTCTATTGATGAAATTATCAATACCAATATTATACTTGCCTTAAATCATGGCTTATTTTGGATGCCACTTAATATATCCATTAACTTTATGGATCTCTTTGCCTTTTTACAAATCAGAGTGGAGCTACAGGGATTTGAAATTGATTATGTTAAAGTCAGCAGATTTGCATAACTTTCAAAGGGCATTAGGTAGATTTCAAATATTTTCTTCTTGAAATGATACTGCAATTGCAGGGCATACACGACTTTATTTACATCATTTTTATAAATTTCTCATGTGCCATGTGTATCTCAAAATACCTATATCCTTCAGAACAGTCTCTCCCATACAGTACTGGCCATCCTTGAGTATAAATAGCATTACTGATTGAATGCCCAATTCCTGAAATCTGTTAATATGAGCTTAGTTTCCAGGATGGTGTATTTAAATCTTCAATATTTTACCGCCTCCACACCATTTCTGAGGAAGTTTCTTGAACAAAATGAAGATGAGTGTGGTATGCAAGAGGTAATGATTTTCACTGAAAATTACAGTGATGGAATTCCTATGATGACAGATGTGTCTGAGGCCTGGAGAGAAATTGTTTCCGATTGTAACCGAAGGTCTCCAGGAGAGATGTCTCCAGAAAGAATGAAGTTTCAATGCAGTTTGTTAAGATGGCAACTAACTTGCATACGAGCCAAATGCACTGCATGCGTGCAAGTGTGTGTGTGTGCACACACAAGTGTGTTGGAGGGGATGTGTAAAAGGGAAATCTAAAAACTCCAATGAAAGCAAAATGCTGAATAAGAAATTCAAGTTTCAGAAATAAAGGCAAACAAAAGTAGCATGATTTTGTGCAATTGATAGACTGTAAGAAAATAATTTTATTTGGCACTTGATTTTGGGACCATTCTCCCTCAACTCTCACAGGTTTCAAAATTTTAGTCAACAGAGAGGGAAATATCATTTTGCCATACTTTTTCTTTCACTACAGTAAATGAGATTTGTGCATTTATGATAATGTAAAGATTTTTGAAAGATTTAATTACATATAAGTGTCTTAGTTTCCTGGTCTGCCATAACAAAGTAATACAAACTGGCTGACTTCAAACAACAGAAACTGATTGTCCCACAGTTCTGGAGGATAGAAACCCAAATCAAGGCACTGGCATGGCCATGCTTGCCTTGAAGTCTGCAGGGTTCTCACGGTGACTTGCCAGCCATCCACGGCATTCTTTGGTTTGTAACATAACTCATTCTCTGTCTGCATCACATGGCTGTCTTCTCTCTCTGTCAGACTGTTTCCAGATCTCCTTTCCTTATAAAGATACCCTAAGCCAGTTTGACCTCATTTCAGCTAATTACATCTTCAAAGATTCCATTTCCAAATAGGATCACATTAATGGGACTAGGGGTTAGAACTTGAATATATCTTTTTGGGAGACGCAATTCAATCCGTAAGTATAGGCATCCCAATTTCACACAATTCACATGGCATCTATGTGCCTGAGAAAGTAAAGGAAAAGGTAGAGCTGATTGGCATTCCTAGGTAGAAGGAGGTGACAAAGGAAGGGTACAAAAGGTTGTTAACTTTATGAAAAGTGGGGAGTCAGGGGTTACCAGCCAAACATAATGAGAAAGAAAAAGATTCAAATTATTATTTGATAACCAGTGAAGAAAGTAGTGATGAGGTAAAGTGAATAAAATCTTCAGCTTTCTTTTGCAGGGAGTCAAGCAAAAGGTCTAAACTTGATAAACCAAAAAACAGAGGCTTACATACTGTTTAGAGGTATGAAGGAGGTGACCTGATAAGAATTTTTAAAATTTCTCTTTTTAATGAACATTTTAAAATAAACTTTTAATTAATCTTATTAGGGTGATAAATTATTTTAGCCATTCTAGCATTGATAAAAATATATTTTTAAAAACTTTAAAATCATCATACTCTCAGACAGAAAGGAAGGCCTAAAATAGCACTTTGGGCAGCAAAATATGTTATAAAAGACAATTGTTTACCTATTAATAAACAGCACTGTATTAGTCTGTTAAAGGAGTAACCACGCAAAGTATCAGAAACCTGTTTGCTTTTCTAAAAGTGGGTTATTTGTAGTGAACGTTTATATTTCCAAGGCGATAAAAAGTGTAACTCAAGACACCATAAGAGGTGCCTTCTCACCAAAGTCAGCTGACACGTGTTGAAGCAAGATGGCCGCTGATCTCGGGCTGGGCTCTGCCTTCCCCTACAGGCTCACCTTTTCCTCTAGAGGTCCGTGGGCCACCCTCTTGAGCCTTCCTGCTTAAGTGATGCTGCAGTCCTCTCTCTCCTGGCATAGGTTTTGCTTCTTTCTGGACCTCCTATGTCAGTCTTGACTGTTCTGTTCTCTTCCCAATCTCAGCTGTAAGTTAGCAGGCAAATAAATGGCTCATCTTTCTGGGACCTCAGCTGTATGAGCCTTCTCCTTTCTGTCACGTAGCAGCATCAAAAATGACAGAGCTCTCTCTCCCTCTCTTTGTGAGTATCTGTTTATATCAGACCCAGCAAGGGGGTGGGAATTCAACCTGAGTCAACCCTTACTGACATAGCCAAATGAAAATGTCCTAAAAGTAATCTTAACAGGCAATCTAATCAAAGCAACCTCAACTGAATTTAATACAATCAAACAGTACCAAATCCAGTGGAATAGATCAGTTTACAAACATCATCTTTCTCTTTTTGGGATTCATAAAATAATCTCAAACGGCCACAAATACCAATAGAGTTTTTAATTTGTTTTCAATTTTTTTGTGTGTTTTGCCCCTTCTGGTTTTTTTTTTTGTTGTTGTTGTTGATATTTTAATTTTTTAAAAGACACTTAGATTACATAAATGTTATATTAAAAATATAGGGGATTCCCACATGCCCCATTCCCCACATCTCCCACACTTTTCCACATTAACAACACCCCTCATTAGTGTGGTATACTTATTGCAATTAATGAACACATTTTGGAGCATTGCCACTAAGCATGGATTACAGTTTACATTGTAGTTCAACTCTCTCTTACATAAAATTTTTTAAGTTATGACAAAATATATAATGGTTTGTATCTGTCATTGCAATGCCATTCAGGACAATTCCCAAGTCCTGAAAAAGTCCCCATATTACACCTGTTTTTCCCTCTCCCTGCCCTCAGAACCTCCAGTGGCCACTGCCTCCACATCAATGATATAATTTCTTCCATTGGTAGAATCACAATAAGTCTATAGCAGAATACCAGTAAGTCAACTTTAGTCCATAGTTCATTCCCCAATTCTGAGGACTCTGGGATGGTGAGGCCCACTCCACCTCTAATTGAGAAGGACTTCCATCTCACATTGCTGACAGATGGGACTCTCTTGCTTGAAGTTGGAGATTTTCTCGGTTCCCTGGAGTGGCTGTCCATCATCTCTTCCTTGTTATTTGTCCTGGGTGAGTCCACTGAACTGGAGAGTAGGTGTTACAATTCAGTTGAGATTCAGGGCCCAGCTGGCACATGGACTGCCCAAAGATTTAAGTCTCTTGGACACACACCTACCAACTCTAGTACTAACTATACGTTCAAATAGAAGGACAGAAGAGCCATGTTTAGAGAAACCACAACTGAGTCCAACTCTGTCACACAAGGGAGCATAAATTCCAAAGTAGGGCCCATTGGCAAGGCACCTAACTCCTGAGCTATATGCCCTGACTATAGTGTCTGGATGTCTCCAGAGCACCCAGGAGCCCCATTATTTTGGGTAATATCTCCTTTGGCAGTCAATAAGATCCTGCTAACACATGCATAAACATAACCTCTGGAATGACCTCTTGACTCACTTTGAAGTCTCTTAGCCATATAAACTCATTTGTCTTTACCCTTTTCCCCTTTTGGTCAAGGTCTTTTTCCAGTTGCATTGTCAGTTGGTGCTTGGTAGTAATGCCCAGGGAAGCTCATTCCCAGGAGTCCTGTCCCACGCAGTATTTATATGCTGTTTGGCTTAGAGAGAGGCCACATTTGAGCAACAAGGAGGCTCTCAGGAGGTAACTCTTAGGAACCCTATAATACTAGGTTAAGTTTCAATTTCAAGAGTAAAGGTTCCTAAACAGTCATCAATATCATGGGTCCATCAATGGGCCATCCTCATTCACTAGTCTCTTCTGTTTTAATAATAAAGAATTAGTAGTGGATGATTGAGCCCATATAATAAAATGAAAACAGTAGCAGCTTTAGTTTCCTGAAGGCTCCCAATGCAAAATACCAGAAATGGGTTGGCTTTTATAATGGGAATTTATTAGGTTAAAATCTATAGTACTGGGGCTATGAAAATGTCCAAATCAAAGCATCCTTAGAGATTCTGTCTCACCAAATTTCAGTTGCTCGGCTGATCCTGTACTCCTGCCACATGGCAAGGCAAAATGGCGGCCAGTCTCTGTTTTCTCTTTCAGGCTTACTTTCTTGCTAAGCTCAGCTGTGGGCAATCCGACATATAGTTCATATCTCCCCTGCCTACATCTTTTCAGCTTCAGGCTGTTCTGCTGATTCCAGCCTCTAGCCTCTCTCTCAGTCTCTCAGGGTTTCTCTGTCTTTCTGTGGCTGCAGGCGATCCTGGAGTCTTCTTTCACATGGCAGAGTAAAATGCCAGCTCTCTTTCTCTGTGTTACTCTTCATGTTTCTCCCATTTATATAGGACTCCAGCAAGAAGGCCGAGATCCACGCTGGGTCATGCCTCACTGAACTAGTCCAATCAAATCCACCAACTGAACTCAATCCAACAAGGTGTCGCACACCTACATGAATGGATTAGCTCCAAGAACATGATCTTTTCTGGGATTCACAAAAGCTTCAAATTATCACACTTTCCCATACAGTTAATGATTCAAAGGACTAGAATATGCACGAGAAGACCAATTTCTTCTCTTAGTGTGTTTTCTCAGCCAACACCCCCTTCTATAGGAATTCCCTAATCACACATACAAACACAGGAATGAATGGTGCTTTTATTTACATTTGCAATAAGGGAAACTGCCCTGTCCCTGGCCACCTGTGACTAAACAAACGTAGGCATCTAAGCAGGAGGCAGTTTTTTATGAAGTCTTTGTACCTGGGAGGGTAGGCACAGTTGGTCTTGTTTGGGCCAAGAGTCCAGAGTAGGGAAGAAACAAATTGAAACAAAACAAAACAGAAGCAAAAACAAAAAAAACAGCCCACAGAGATAAAGAGAGACAAAAAACATATGTATAGAATGAAACCAAAATCATGAATTGGTGAGGGGGAGGGTTGCTGCAGAAACCAAGAGAGACATGGGAAGAGAGGTAGAGAAAGTAGTCTGCCAGTCTTTTGCTTGTTCTGTGGCTCTATTTCCAAGTTCTTATGTTACCCTCCTGCTAAGTTTTAACTAATTACATCTTTAAAGAACCTAGTTGATCTGCAAGTTCTGCTGATATCTTATGGCACATTTACTTACAGCTAATCCAATTCCATTGATGGTTTTCTATCACTTGCACCACAGAGCCTTGACCATAATGTCTTGGTTTCACTTATAACTATATCACACCAAATGAATCAAAACTTCTCTTGTTGGTTGACAATATGCATGGAGGTGGCCTCTGTATCTATCTATGTCTCTCTCCCTCTTTTTTTCTCTCTTCAGCTTCTTTTTCATGTTCAATTTCTCTGAGACCATGATAATTGAAGTGCTATAAAATCTTTCTTAAATTAGTCTCTTGTTTTGTATACCATTAACCATCTGCTCTAGTGTCTGCACCATTCTCTTTTAAACAAGTCCTGGGGTAACAACTGACTTTGTAATGAGATCAGTTTGTTCTACAATTTTTCTCCCTGAATTTGACTTTGCTACTATAACTATGAGAATTTGCTTTAACTCACTATTTCATCTTTAACATAATGTAGGGACTATTATTTTATTTTTAAAAATGACTTACTTTTGCTAACTTCTCATAGTAATTCTTTCCCATCCTAGTGTCTGTTTGCTATTTTAGGCAATGCATGTCTTTCTGCTCCCTGCTGGGATTCATAATTGTTACTTGGCAGATGAATGCTGGCATGCCTAATCATTGCTCTGAACTTTCCACAAGCCCAATTAGCAAACAGCAGTAGTACAGGGGATGCTTCTCAAGCAAATCTCAGTGCTGCCCTCCATGAGTTTTCAAATTTGCAGTGAGCTCACTATAATTATAGCTTTTCATAATTATAAATAGTTTCTGTCTATTGGAGCTTTAATCATAATATTCTATTATCCTTATACCTCTGAACATAGATGAGGCCAGTGTTTATAAAGGAGCACTGACATAAATCAGTAAATATTTGCCAGAGATTAGTTGATGGAGTTCTTAGTATTCCAAGCAATGATGCATTGATTCAAGGAAGACAAACAACAGAGAGATAACATTTACCAAATATTTTTGCAAATAATATCTTTTTTAAAAAATTATTTATTTTTAATTGCATTTTAAAATGAATATTCAAATATTCAAAACTTACAGAAAGGTTGCAGGAATAGTATAATTTGAACACTCTCATATCCCTCACCTGGATATGGCCACATTTGCTTTTTCTCACTGCATATATTACTGTTGTTGTACAAATCATATCTTAATAGGAAGTAACTTAATAAATGGAGACTACAACAATGAAAGGTTATCTGAATTATTTTTCTCTCTCCTTAACATACTGCTGTAAATGAGTGAGGATTTCTATTTTAAAAATAACAATCCTACACATAATATCTTTCTCAAATTGTCCTGTTGAGTTTACAGGTTATGGCTAAGTTCTTTTTTCTTTTTTTTTTTTTTTAGATAGTTTAATTAACCTGCAACAAGATCTACTCTTCACATTTCTGATGCTTTATCTGGCACAGAGACAATGTGACAGAGTGTAAAGTTATAGGTGTAGACTGGAAAGAATCAGGTGGGCATCTTGGCTGTGTTATTGACAAGACACACGACCAATGGACAAGTTACTGGTAAAAGTCAGTCTCAGGTATCCCACATAAGGATTATAGTGTCTGCCTTGCAAAGGCAAAGTCTTTATGGAGATTGGACATAATGTGGATGAAGGTCAATGACACCATTAAATAGTAACTGGTAGTTTATTATTAGAGGTTTATTGGCAGGAAGCAGAGGTTCACAGAAAAGGAAGGACTGTATTTATTAATGTTTGGAATTTTCAGTCTTTTATTTGACAATAGGACTCACAGAGTTAAAGAACTTTAAAAACTGGGTTACAATGCCTCAGAAAGCAGTGTTTCACTCTCTCTCCTAAAAACTTGCTATTTTAAACTGGAGATTAACCTTGTTTAACTTTTTGCAAAGATGGAAATAGCTAATAGTAATTGTTGATATTTGACAATTATCCATTAAAAGACACTTATTTTAAATGATACAGTGGGGCAGATTTATAGGATTAATTCAGTATACAAATTAGTGACCAGTTCTAAACAACGCATATATACTTTGATGGGCCATGTGACATTTTATGTGCTACATAAACACAACTAGGGGTTTATTTGTGCCAAATTGCAAATAATTACTTTCAAGATTAATTACAGCAACAAATACTGACAGAATTTCAAGGCTGAATGATTAAGGAAGAAAGTGGAAATATAGTTAAACCATATATTTGTTCAGAGAGATGCTATATCTAAGCAATTATTTAAAATAAATAAATATTGTATTTTCATTTATTAAATTCATACTAGTTAGTTTGTGTGTGTGGACATGATTGGACTGACAAAATGATGGACTAGCATTTGGGCATGTAAAATACATACCAGACACTGGAATAAACACTTTATATGTATTATCTCATTTAATCTTACAATAATATATGATTAGGTATAATTATTATTTTTATTATAAAGATGAAAAAAAGAGGCTTACATTACTCCTTCCCAATTTGGTCATATATTCACTAATGTAGTTATTCAATTAATTTTTCTCTCTCTTATTATGATATGAGCACCATGAGGATGGGCACTGGGATTTTTTTACTCAGTATTGTATTTCTGGCATGAATGACAGTTTCAGAGACATAGTATATGTTGAAAATATATTTTATGAATGAATCAATCAATTCCTATAATAACTATGGTTAGCAATTTCAATTATGAGTTCACTGGGAGTTGATGGTTAATGTTACCATATAATATAGAATCACCTCCTCCCAAAAGATAGACTATTCTTTAAACAAAAGGTTAGTAGCTATGGAAGCTGTGTTAACTTTTTAGTGCAACAGGCTACCATATATTGACTTGGAGAAGTTATTTAATTTAAGGAATTCATAGTTCATATTTGCAACTTGCAAAGGGTCTTGATGTCATTTTTCAATTACAGCCCCAATCTTCCTTAAGTATCTGAAAAATATTCAGAGTGACCTAGGAAGCCTGGATGCCTTTTCCTTGATGCTTAGAATAAATATGCACCAGGCTTTCTTTAGGATAGTTGGGAAATGAGAAGGACTTTGGACAGCCCTTACAGGGACCCTTGCCACCATTCTCAGAGGTGCAGGGGATCATCAGGCATACTAATACAAAGGCCAAATGTCCTTGGCACATTTCCCGTGTAAAACACAGGCAGCATTGATCTTTAGGACATTTACCACAAGCCCAACTAATGGAACCTACCATGCCTAATTCTCAAGCAATCAAATAGGTCTCTCAGGTCAGGGGAAATGGGGAGCATCAAGCTCTTTAACTTTAAATTCCACAAGTGAGATGGTTTAAGTTTATGGAAAGATGGTAACACTTAAATTAGGACCTGGAATTCTGATTCAACCTTGTGCTGAGATCCTAGTCAAATTTGGAAAAGAGTACACATTTTCTCATCTATAAGTAGAAGACTTGTCTTGACCGTGTCAGAGTGTATTATGAGCATTGAAACGCATGTTGAATCCTCAAGTTTTCTGTCTTTTTTAAAATAAACATTTCGGCATTATACAAGAGTGAGGCATTTTTCAATAACTGTCCATGAATAAAACAAGTAGTACTAAGTACAGAACAAATGCAGGCAATTAAAATAAAAGACAATCAGGGGATAGTGAATTAAGAAAAGAGAAGAGAAGAAAGAAAAAAGAAAAAAGAAGAGAAGAGAAACGAAAAAAAAAAAAGAAATAGAGGGAGAGAGATAAAGAGAAAGAAAAGGAAGAAGAAAAGAAAGAGAATGGAAATACTTTGATACACCATTAACTTAGGCTTCCTGTCTTTAAGTATTTGCAATTTAATATTAACTCTTTTAGTGAGGAAAGTGTTACCAGTATGTAGAAAGATTCACTGTCCTGGGGATGCCTCTTTGACACATTCTCTTTACTGTCTTCAACTAGCATTTCTTAATTGTTCACCCTAGCAACATCTTAAGTGCCCAATATGCCCCTTCCTTTATAATTAACACTAAACTTTTAAAAAATGCATTCTTTGGAAGGAAAGTTAATTACCGGAGGATTTTCTAAGGTTAATTGCTAATTATAGAGAATGCTCTTAGAAAATAATTTTTAAAAGCAGTCCATTTCTCATTTACGGAGCTGTTTGAACACAGCTCAGTCAGGTCTGGATCTGTTGACCTAAATTTGGGATATTCTCTGAAGATAGAAACAATGGCAGCCACCCTGCAGTGAAGAAATCAAAGGACATGTCTCATTTAAAAGGAGAGAACAAGTTGTGTTTTTCCACTCAGTTGATTGCCAGAAGTTTGGCTGTGGGAAGTTGGAAGAGACAAACTTTCTTCTGAATATATCTAATATGGTTCTCCAAAGAGCGATATTCTAAAGGCCTTCACCATCCCTATTCACTATTATTTTCATTTTTAATTTATTAGTGTCAACCCCTATTGATATTATATAAGCACACATATATTGAAACAGACAGTTTCTTTTCCACTTATCAAAATATAGTCCCTATGCATCTCATTACACAAACTCAACTTTTCAAGAAATGCAGCTTTCTTTGTCTACATCTCCACTTATATTTTATTTAAAACATCCATTTTGCCTAGTTGCAAAACAAAGTTGGGCCAATTTATGGGCTGCTCATTGGTTCTCTGAAAGTGGCATCTTAGCTCCGGCTGTGGGCATTGTTCAGCTTGAGGTGTTGGGGAGAGGGCAGCCACTAAGCTTTATTCATTCTACGTGCACTGCAGCAGCATTAGCTACCATCTGGGTCGCCTCTCGTTGCTGTTTGCCTGACCTCTTTGTGTCTGACCCTGCTCCTCCCAAGCGCATAGGAAGCATTATTCTGTTTTACCACCCACTTTTTGTGTGACTGGGTGTTCTTTGAGGCTGTCTGAGACTCTTTTCTTCTTCTGTGATACCTTAGAGCTTGCCAAAAATTATTCCATTGATCCTTGGTCCATGCTGGGAGTTTCTAGAGATTTAGCTCAACACAGTACACCTTAATTTATCATACAACCATATTTTTCTACTGTTGATTGGTCGCTTCAGGTATTTTTATGTAGTAATGGAGTGGAGAGGCTGAGGCTTCACTACTTTCTCAGGCAGGTCCTCCCTTTTCTTGGTTAACTCCTTTTCTCTTGGGTTTTTGTTGCTCCTTGTTCAATGGCTAATGGACTGGGGTGGAGGAAGGACAGAGTATTTCTAATGCTAATAATTTGCATCTTTCTTATTCTCACTGCTCTTGGAAAGGAGTCCAAAGATCTTGACATATTAAGTTACTTCTATTTTCTTTGGGTTTTCCTTTCTCTGAGACCAGGAAGGCAGAATGTCTTACAGCCTAAACCTGACAATTGTAAGGGAAATAGAAAATATGTGGGAAAGGAGCATTGGTTAATATAAGAAAATATGATCATACAGTGTATTAGAGAACTTTTCATAGATATACTGTTTTTAGAAGATGGTGTATCAACTGTGTGGATAATATTTTATGTGTTTAACAATTCTTCTATTGAAAGGCATTTACTTATTTGGAGGTTTTTGATGTGACAAATAATGTTATATGAAACGGCTTTCTAGCTGTGCCTTTATTCACATATGTGAACATATCTTTCTAGTTAAATCCCTAGACATGGAATTCCTGGGCTAATAGATAAATGCATTTTACATTTTGAAAGTTATTGCAAAAATGCCCTCTAAATGATTGCATCAATTTAAAATCCCATTAACAAAATGTCATCTTGAATTATTTTAAGTGCATATTTCATACAACTGAAATCATTAATGCCCTCTGAAGTTCATATAACGAATTTGGCTTTATGAAAGACATAGAGTTTAATTTAAGGGACAAATTGGGTATATATGTATCTTCAGTTAATTAAAATAGTAGTGATAAGTATAATCATCAAGATTTGTTTATATTTTGCAATGAATATCCTTAAAATAGTTTCCCTTTTTGTGTTGGAAAATACATACCATTATTCTTGACAATGAATAGAATGCAAGTTCTATGAGGCAGGGTGCTAGTGTATTACTTTAGCATCTAGGTAGGGTCTGGCCATAGAGTGTGTACTCAATAAATATTTGCTAAATAAATTAAAAAATAAATGAATATAAATATCATAAAAATAATAAACAAATAATTGTTCCATTCTGACTTCCAGAAATGTTACACAAGGTAAAAGTACCTATGATTCACTTTTCTTATACAAAGAGCTACGTTGACATGATTGCCTAAGCAATGAACATTTTAGAGTTCTTTTTATCATAGCCTTTACTAACTTAAACGAGGTTGAAAAGCCCAAGACACTCTTTGGTAGGTGAGGTGGGAAGAGATGGAGTGTGAGGTGCAGCATAGAAATAAAGATCATCCAAAAAATTCTTCTCCCATCCTTGAATATATTCTAATAATACCCCTGTAACTCACAGAGATATAGCTCCTGACACTTCCCATATTAGTATGGGAGAATAGTGACTGATAGAAAACTTTTATGTTTATTAAGTTTAAATCTATCTAAATTTGGTCCATCCGTTGACCTGCAGACCTCTTGTAGGTAACAACTACATTTTGGCCTTTCAGTATTTGAAGAAATATTTATGTTTCCCTTAATCTCGTCTGGCTCCATCAACCATGTTAAACCCCCCATATCACTGCCTCTTTTACAATGGTCAGTTCAATTTACTTTCTCTGTGTTCCTGTCCTTACTCTACACTATTGTAAACTGTTAAGAAAGAATCTTCCATTTAAAAATAAAAAGGTGTAAAAATTGTACACTACATTTAAAGCATGCCTGGAATACCTTAAAATCATTGGGAGAAAAGGAGGAGAGATCAAGAAAAATAAGCCCTTGCGTTTTTACACCTGTGCAAAAAGCAAGAGGGAATGCTACACCTTACTAGGCAGCAGAACTGAGCAGGCATCAAGCCAGGAAACTCAAAATGATGTCCAGCACAGTATACTTATCTTATTTAGGTTGGGCTCTGGGTATAAAATAAACCCCCCCTGAGAATTTATAATCATACTTCACCTAGGATAGAGGTTTTGAATTTAAACTACCCATGTGGTACTAGAATACCCAAACCAAAAATGTCAAATATTAAAATAATTTTAAATGGTACCTGGCAATGACAAACCTGCAGTGCTTGTAAGAAACGAAATATAAAACAAGTCTGGAAGTTTATTTCCCCAATTGTTTGCACAGATAAAGTACTGTTGAAGATAAGTTGAGTCTGAATTAACTTGACAAGTGAGGGAATGATACAACATAAGTGGGAGTCAGGTGATACAACAAACTGTTAAAGAACGGCACATGATAGAACCATAAAATGAAGACTATAAAATACGAATGTTAAAATTGATTAAAGTCATGAAAAGGAATAATTAAAAACTTTAGAAAAGAATAAAACTTAATGAAAATAGAATGAGTAGACATAAAAAATCAAATAGAATTTCTAGAAATGAAAACATTAACATGTTTAATGTTTTAACTGATTAAAAATATAAATAAAATTTAAATAAAATTTAAAATATTAAATAATTAACTTAATAAAGAGACTAGCATTCTGGAAGAACATGCTGAGAAATTCCACAGAATGAAGCATAAGGAGATAGAGAGAGGAAAATTATCAAGAGGTTAAGAAAAACCTGGGTGATCAAATAAGATAGTTCTAAGTTCATATACTATGAGGTACAAAAGGAAATGTTTTAGTTTGCTAAGCTGCTCAAAGTAGATACCATGAAATGTGTAAGCTTTAACAATGGGAATTAATTAGCTTACAAACCTATAGTTTTGAGGTTGAAAAAAATGTCCAAATCAAGGCATCATCAGGCATTTCTTTCTCCCTGAAGACCAGCTGATGGTAATCCTCGAATCCTCTGTCATATAGTAAAGCACATGGTGGTGTCTGCTGGTCTCTCCCTTTTCATCTGGGTTTCATTGCTTTCAGCTTCTTGTTTCCATGGTATTCTCTCTCTATTTATCTTGTTTATATAGGACTTCATTAAGAAGATTAAGACCCACCCTGGGCTACAACTTAACTGAAACAACCTAATGAGAACCTACTTACAATAGGTGTATACCCACAGGAATGAATTAGCTTTAAGAACATGATTTTCTGGGGTACAAAAAGTTTTAAACCACCACAGGGGAGATTAGAGAGAATAATACAGAGTCAATATTGAAATGATAATTCAAGAAAAGAGTTTCTCTATGTGATGAAGGAGATAAATCCTTAGTTCTAGGATTATCATGCCTTCTCAGTAAGATAAATACATGCCTAATATGTACCTAATGTATAAATTATTTATTGCAGTGTAATAAATTATATTACCCCAGAATTTTAAGGCTGAAAACCAAAATAACCTTTTTTTTTTTTTTTCAATCACATAACTTGTCTTTGTCAGGTATTCACGAGTGGCTTAGCTGGCTGGTTTAAAATAAAGGTCTTTCATGAGATTTCAGCCAATACATCAGATGAAGCGCTGATCAATTGAAGGCTTAAGTGTGTCCAGAGGATTCACTTCCAAGATGGCTCACTCACATGGTTGGCATATTCCATTCAACATGGACTCTCCCAAGAATGCTTGGATGTCCTTATACCATGAGGACTGGCTTTCTCCAGAGCAAGTGCACCAAAAAAGAGAAAAATAAAGTCAGATCGACGCTGTGTACTTTTTGTGATCTATGTGGAAGCCACATAACACCACTCTCACCACATTTGATTAATTAAGTGATTAATTAAAAGTGAGATACTAAACCTACCAGCTTCCAGGTGAGGAGTGCCAAAAAGTTTTCTGACATAGTTTAAAACTACTATACCTAGATATGATGAAATAATACTAAGCTATCAAGGACCCAAACCAAAACACCAAAGACCAAGATAATTTCATAAAAATACAGAAGTGTTTATAAAGATATAACAGTTAGTCATCCTTAAAGGAAATAATAAAAGTTGGAAGGCAATTAAATCATATATTCAAAGCTTTGGGGAAAAATATCTGCTAATAGAGAATTTTAAAACCATACAAAGTATGCTTCAAAAAAGAATGAGAAATGCATCTATCTTCAAATACCAAATAGTCTGCAAAGGTTTACCATCATCATTCCTTTTCTGCGAGAACTAAGGAAGTAGATCAGGAAGAAGAAAATAGAATTCTGGGAGAAATAGTAGCCAACAACAACAAAAAAACAGATTATATCTGGATTCTTATTGAGTCCTCAAAATAAAAATGGCAATCCCTAGCCTAGGATGGATAAAAAAAAAATGACGTAAATTCCACAAATGGGGTAGAAAAGAGGAGGGAAAACTAAAGGCTAAGCTATTCTAAGGTCTTTTTTTTTATTTGGAGGCAGCTAATGATTTTGATTATAATTTCTAGTTTTATTAAGTCAATGAAATAGCTCAAACAGAATATAGACATTCCAGGATAGAAGAAAATGGAGTAATACCATTTAATCATAGTAAGTAGGACAGCAAAGCAAAAGCATATCAATATATTGTAATTAGAAAGCACAAGATGCGATAGAAGAAACAAATATTAATATATCATTATCACAATCAATGCTTGCTGCCTAAGCTTGCTAATTAAAAATTCAAAAGATCACCTCATGGGTAGTCTCATTTATAACCGTCACAAATAATATCAAAGAATACAAAGGTGTATTAGTCAAGGTTCTCTAGGGAAACACAACCAATGGGAGAATCTATAAATAGTATGAGCTTTTATAAAATTGTCTCACATGACTGTGGGGATATAGAAATCCAAATTCTGTATGACAGGCTGCAAGCCAGGAACTCTGATGAAGGTCCTCAATGAGTTCCCCAAGAGAAGCTGGCTGTCTGAAATAGAGATGGGAATTCTCTCTACTGACTGCTGACATCATTTTTCCTTTTAAGGCCTTCAACTGATTGGATGAAACATCACTTATTGCGGAAGGCAATCTCCTCAGCTGACTGTAGATGTAATCAGCCACAGATGCAAGCAACTCATTGATGATTTAAGTCCACAAAGTATCTTTCCTAGGAATATTAAGGTATTAAAAACACTCTCACCTAGATCCTTGTCTATTATAGGCATGGAAGTGGTGATATTTTGTTTATCTGTATGGCCAACTCATGCCATGGACTGCCAGTAGCCTCTTGATTTTTGAAAACAGAGTCAATGTGCCCTTGAATCTAATCAGAGTAGAGAGCCAACTGCCAAAATCCCAGAACCAATTCAGAAATCTCATTTTTAATATTCTGTTTCACAAGAACCTCTCCTGGTAGCAAGCTCTATTAGTCAGGGTTCTCTAGACAAGCAGAACTGACAGGATATATCTGTGACTAGTATAAGATTGTATAAAATTGTCTCACATGACCATGGAGATGCACAAGTCCAAATTCCATAAGGCAGGCTGCAAGCGAGGGACTCAGATGAAGATCCTTGTTGAATTCCCAAGAGATGCTGGCGATTTGAAGTAGAGATAGAAATTCTCTCTCTGAATGCTGAAACCACTTCCTCTTTTAAGGCCTTCAAATGATAGGATGAGAACTCACTCATTGCTGACAGCAATCACCTCAGTTAATTGTAGATGTAACCAGCCATCTGTGCAATCAGCTCACTGAAATGTCCTAATATTATAATTAGCCCAGTGCTTGCTTGACCAAACAACTGGCTACCATTACTGGGCTAAGTTGATACATGGGCCTAACCATCAAGTCCACCCCTTGTCAACTTGGCAGACCATATACATTACTTCAATCCATGTGTAATCTCTAAATAAAAACAATAAAAAACATGATTTTTTTTTTTTTTTTGCCTAACAATACTCAGCTTTCCTGCACACAACCAGAAGCTCACTAAATCCCTCCAGAATAGGGAGCAAATCCTTGGGTAACATTGACTTTTAAACCTGACATCTCATAATTTAAATATTACAACATGAAAATAAAACAACTTATGTCACATGACAAGGGAATAAGATAGGGAAGAAAACAAAGATATTCATATTATGTACACATGCAAACATATTCATAACAAAACAAGGAAGAAATATTCATGACCTTTATACTCCTCATTTCTTTAACTGGTCACCTAGTTGTAGGTCTTATTTATCACTACCTTCTTCCACTACCCATTCCATGTTCCCTTTACCTACTTCAAGCTGTAGGTCTTTGCCTGGTGGGATGACCCAAACATTCATTCCTGAAGATTCCAAGCCATTGTTCATCCTTCCAGGATTGGATTGTTGCAGTTTCCCATTCATATTAATCACAGGGCATAGCAGTACTAAGAGATGCCCTAGGGGAACTTCCGTATTCCAAGCAACCACTTCTTTACCTCCATTGTGTAATGGCAGTCCTATTTCCAGTTGATAGCCAGAGTCAATCACCCAATACGGTACAGTAATTCCTTTCTTTGCCCATTGATTCAGAGGAATGAGGAGCCCAAAGTGGACAGGTGGCAGTCTTAATTTCCAGTTCAATGGAATCAACATTGTATCTCCTAGTGAAAGAACGCCTCCTTTTGGAACTAAGACATATAGACCAACAGAGCTTACAGCTGCAGGAACAGAAAGCAAAAATTTTCCTGGTGGATCACTAGAGGTAATAGTGAGTGCTGCCATCCCTATTTCCATCCCTTGATTCCTGGACCCCTGAATACTGGCCATGTGAAAAAGAGCACCATAAAGAAGATGCTGATTTAGAGCTTACACAACCTCCTGGAGAACATTGCCCCAGCCCTGCAAAGTATTGCCACCTAGTTAGAACCATAATTGAGTCTTCAAAAGGACCTTTCACCATTCTATCAATCCAGCTGTTTCAGGAAGATGTGGAACATGGTAAGACCAGTGAATTACATGGACATGTGTACATCCCCACACATAATTTGCTTTGAAGTGGGTTTCTCAATCAGAAGTATTGCTGTGAGAATACCATGATGGTGGCTAAGGCATTCTCTAAGTCCATGAATGGTAGTTTTGGCAGAAGCATTGCATTCAGGGAATGCAAAAAGAAATCCAGAGTACATGTCTTTCAATTAGAACAAATCCCTGCCCCTTCCATGATGGAAGTGGTCCATATTATCAGCCTGCCACCAGGTAGCAGGCAGATCATGTTGGGGAATAGTGCTATATCAGGGGGTGAGTGTGGGTCCATGCTGATGGCAGATTGAGCATCAGCAGTGATTGTCGGTCAGCCTTGGTGAGAGGAAGTCCATGTTGCTAACCCCATGGCTGACCTCCATCTCTACCTCCATGGCTACTTTGTTCATAGGCACATTGGGAAATGACAGCAGTGGCTGGGGAAAGAGGCTTAGTGGTACAACAGAATGGGTCATCTTATCCACTTGATTAATAAAATTTTCTTCTGATGAAGTCACCCTCTGATGAGCATTTACGTGGAACACAAATATCCTCATGTCTTTTGCCCACTGTAAAGGTCTATCAACATAGTTCTTCCCCAGACTTCTTTGTCACCAATTGTCCAGGCATGTTCCTTCCAAGTCCCTGACCACCCAGCCAAACAATTGTCATTAGCCCATGAATCAGTGTACAAATGTGCCTTGGCCATTTTTTCATCCAAGTAATATGAATAATCAGGTCCACTGTTTGAATTTCTGCCCACTGCGAGGACTTCCCATCACCACTGTCCTTCAGGAATGTCCCAAAGGGGTTACAGCACTCCAGCTGTCTACTTTTGAGTGGTACCTACATATAATGCAGATCCATCTGTAAAGCAGGCCTGAGTTTTCTCTGCCTCAGTCAACTGATAGTAAGGCACTCACCAAGAGGTCATAGGTGTGGGATTGGAAAGAGAAAGTAATGTGGCAAAAGTGGGTGTATGGGCATTGGGCCACTTCCTCATGTAACTTATTTGTATTCTCAGGACCTGCTTGAGCCCTATCTCATATATATCACTTCCATTTTTTTTTTTTTTTTTTTTTTATGGACTGCTGCTTTGCACATCCAACTTAATGGTTTGGTGGGTCAGACAACACTCAGCTCATGATAGGAACTGAGGTCTAATGGTAACTTGGTGGCTCATAGTTAAGTGTTCAGTCTCTATTAAATCCCAGCACATGTGAAAAGCTGTTCTCAAAAGGAGAGCAGTTATCTGCTTAGGATGGCAGGGCTTTGCTCCAAAATCCTATGGGTCTGCCTTGTGATTTTCCTATAGAGGTATTCTAAAGGCCCCAGACAGCTTCTGTATTTACCACTAACACTTCCAGAACCATTATATCTGCTGGATCTTATGGCCCAAGTGGCAGTGCAGTCTGCACAGAAGCCTGGACCTGTTGCAGAGCCTCCTTATATTCAAGTCTCCTCTCAAAACAAGCAGTTTTTCTGGTAACTTGATAAATGGGCTGGAATAGCACACCCAAATCAGGAATAGGTTGTCTCCAAAATCCAAAGAGGCCAACTAGGCATTGTACTTCTTTTTTCGTCATAGGAGCAGCCAAATGCAACAGCTTATCCTTTATTTTAGAAAGGATATTCTGACATGCCCCACACCACTGGACACCTAGAAATTTACCAACGTGATAGGCCACTGTATTTTTGTAGGATTTTTCTCCCATTTTCTGACATACAAAAGACTTACCATTAAATCTAGAGTAATTGTTACTTCATGTACACTAAGTCCAATCAGCATGATATCACCATTATAATAGACCAGTGGGGTATCCTGTGAGAGGGAGAGAGGATTAAGGTCACTGTGGACAATATTATGACATAGGGTTGGAGAGCTGTCCCGGAGGTAGGATGGTGAAGACATATTGATCGCCTTGCCAGCTGAAAGTAAACTGTTCCTAGTGGTCCTCTTTAACAACAATTGAGAACAAAGCATTTGCCAGATCAATAGATGTATATCGGGTACCAGAGAATGTATTGATTTTCTCAAGCAATAACAGTACATCTGGAACAGCAACTGCAATTAGAGTCCCGACCTGGTTAAGTTTATGGTAATCTACTGTCATCCTCCAAGATCCATATGTTTTCTGCACAGGCCAAATAGGAGAATTTTGAATGGGGATATGGTGGGAATCACAACACCTGCATCCCTCAAATGCTTGATGTTGACACTTATCTCTTCAATACCTCCAGAAATGCAGTAGTGCTTTTGATTTACTGTTTTCCTAGGTAGGACCAGTTCTAGTGGCTTCAACTTGGCCTTTCCTATAATAATAGCAGCTCCACTGTTCAGGGAACCAATGTGGGGATTCTGTTAGTTGGTGAGTATGTCTATTTCAACTATGAGTCTGGAACTGGGGAAAATAGCCACAGAATGGGTCTGGGAACCCACTGGACCCACTGTGAGATGGACCTGAGCTAAAACTCCATCAATCATCTGACCTCCATAAGCTCTTACTCCTACTGGTGGACCACAGTGATGTTTTGGGTCTCCTGGAATTAATGTCACTTCTGAGCCATTATCTAATAAACCCCAAAATGCATGATCATTTTCTTTTCTCCAACATGTATTGGAAAAAGGTCATAAGTCTCTATAGGGAAGTGATAAGAAATGTTAACAGTATCAATTTTTGGCAGTATGACAAGGTCCTTCCCCAAGGGGGTGCAGCCTTCCCCTCATTCAAAGGGTTCTGGGTTTGTAAACTGTCTCAAGTATGGGGATTAATTATAGGGCTATCACTCTCTTTTTCTATAATTCAAATTAGCCTTTTGTTCACTTAACCTAGAAAACTTCTGCTTATAATTATCAAGTAGAAATTTAGTAGACTGCCGATCTATTTTACTTCTCAGTATCCCATGATCTATTAACTAATCCCATAGATCTTTGCAACTCAGACTATTTTAGTTAATGCTTTGAGTCTGCTGTTTATTGTTGTAGCCATGACTATCTAGTCTTTTGTGATTAAGTGCTACTGCTTGGATTCTGCCAACCCAGGATCCAATCAACTCTTTTATGTTTAAGGATCTCAGTTCAGGGACAACGGTTCCTAAGGTAATATCTGATCTACAGAGAAGAGAAACCACAAAGCTCTTCCGGGAAGATGGAGTTATTCTCACACATTTACTCCTCATGGTCCTGGTGAAAGTTTTGTCCTCTGGATATTCCTGGGGTAAGTGAGCAGGCCTTACATGATACCTCCACTCCAGTATTACAGTCTATCTAAACCTTTGGATCCTCTCATCTACCTTATACCAGGACAGTTATGGCATTTCAACATCAGGTAATGTCAGTAATATTTTCATCTATACTCCACCTGAACAAACTGTTAGATCCCTTTCTAGCCCCTCAAGCTAAAACATTGAATCCAGAATCTCTGCTGAGTGGGCCAATATCAATAAATTCAGTCTGATCCAACTTTATATTCCTTCCACAATTATCCCACACCCTTAATATCCATTTCCTCACTTATGACCTTGATTTCCATTTATATAAATTGAAAAACTCACATGCAGTTCTTTTAGAATATATTGTATTTCTTCATGGGTCACACTTTGTAGTTCACTTTGGGGGCTTGCTGTGATTTTAGTCTAGTTATAGGTCTGGAAGAAAAGAGGGTTGATGGGGATGGGTAATGAGAAGGATTACAAGTGTCTTGAAAGCCAATTAGCTCAGCACATTCAGTTGTATGGCATACTCCATGGGGCAGATTCAAGGCACAGTAGCTGTTTCCTCAGAGAAGACTGGAGATTCAGAAAGTGTTTATTCAGGGCTGATCATTATAGGTTTATCTGGCAAAGACTAAGCAGAATTTAGGGTTCAGTATTCCCACTGACACCATTTACAACCCATATGTCTCCATACCAGTTTTCTAGATTCCATTCCCTTCCAATCAATGCCCTTACTTTAATAGCAGACACCCTGCAAGAATGAGATTTCTGTTGTAACTCTGCTACTTGCACAGTGAGACTCTGGATCTGATTTTCAGAGCTCTCAAGTCTGCAGCTGCATGAAACAAAGTTTTCTTTCGGGGCACATATAGAAATTTTCATATCACTCATGAGGTGCTTAAGTTTCAAATTTGAAGGCTTTAGCTCATCATTTTGTTTTGTAACTATATCCAGCATATTTAGGATCAACCAGCCAACATCATTGTAACTTCTAGCTCTAAAAATCTCTGATAAGTTGTTAAAAAACACTCTTATCCAGAGCCTTACCTATTATAATCATGGAAGTAGTCATATCCTGTAGTGATATTTTGCATATCTCTATTGCCAACTCACTCCATGGACTGTCAGTAGCCTCTTGATTATTGAAAATAGAGTCATTAGTGCCCTTGAATCTAATCAGAGTAAAGAGTCAATTGCACAAACCCCAGAGCCAATTCAGAAACACCATTGTTAAGATTCTGTTTCTCAAGAGTGATTCCCAGTACCAAGATTTATTAGTCAGGGTTCTCTAGGCAAATAGAACTGACAAGAGATATCTGTAAACAGTATGAGATTTAATAAAATTGTCTCACATGGGGATGCACAAGTCCAAATTCTTTAGGGCAGGTTGCAAGCCAGGAACTCAGATGAAGGTCCTTGATGAGTTTCGCAGGAGAAGCTAGTTGTCTGATATAGAGATGGGAATTCTCTCGTCTGACTGCTGAAATCACTTCTCTTTTTGATTAGATGAAGGCAATCTCAGTTGATTTAGATGTAATCAGCCATAGATACAATCAAGTCACTAATGACATAAGTTCACAATATGTCATCATAGTTCAATTTGACAAGTGCTTCCTTGACCAAACAACTGAGCACCATTACTTGGCCAAGTTGACACATGAGCCTAATCATCACAAAAGGTATTATTTCTGAAAAGATAATCACAATGCAATGATGAAAAGTTTTATCCATTATGTAACCTATTTAATTAATCTCAAATAAAAATCCAAAGCATCTTTAAAAATTACTAAGAAAATCTTACAAACTAACAAACATAGTGGATGATTTTATCACTTCTCAATTATCATTAGAGAAACTTGAAAAAAATAGTAAAGCTATATAGAAGATTAAAAAGCTTTATTTTACAAACATATATAGAATCCAGCAATTAAAGAATATATATTTTATTTAAGCACACTTTGAATCTCTACAAAAATTAACCAAGCATCATATAGGAATTCCCAACAAATGCAAAAGAACTGATACTATATTTTCTTTATACCTACATCAATTGAATATGAAATAAATAGTAAAACTGATAGAAAATTTAGAAAGCTTTATCTCTATCTGTGGGTATTTAAAAATAATCTTAATTTTCAGATATCTATACATATATTTTTGTGTGTGTGAGGTACCAGGACCAGGGATTGAACCCTGGACTGCATATGTGGGAAGCCAGCACTCAACCCCTGAGCCATATCGGCAGCCCTAAGATGGTTATTTTTTTGCTGTTGCTTGCTTGTTGTTTTTATGTTTGTTTGTTTCTAGGTGCACCGGGAACTGAACCCAGGACTTCCCATCTGGGAAGCAGGCACCCAACCGTTTGAGTCACATCCAATCCCAAGATGTATTTTAAAGTTAAAAAATTCAAGCATTGTAGTTTGAACATAAAATCAGACAAAAGATAAATAAAACACAATAGAAAGCCTAGAAACAGAACAATATACACATGAAAACTTGATATCTGATAAATGTGACATTTTATATCAGTAGGGAAAGAAAGCCAATTCAACATGGTGATGATAAAACTGTTTATCCATATGACAAAAAAAAGAAACAGCCAAAATGATTCTTTGTCACTATAAATAAAAATTGCTTCCAGATGAATAAAAGACATAAATCTGAAATGAAAACTTTGTACTTTTAGTGTAAAACAAGAAATTATCTTCATGGCCTTATGGTAAAACTGGAGTTCTTACACAAAAAAAGAACAAGAAAAAAGGAATGCAAGTTAACCACATTCCATCTTCCACCACAGAATTCATTGTGTTGTTTATGGATATTCATGTATGAATGATAAATTGAAGTTTAAAAAGTTAATAAAAGGATGCAGGTTAATAAATACTACTTTACAAGCATTTAAACATTAATATGACAAATCATAACATAAACAAAAAGAAGAGAGATGTTAGAGACTGGGAAAGGAAATTTTTAGCTTGTGTAGATTTTTTAAAATGCATAATTTTTACAATATATTAATGACTTCTACAGGTTAATAGGAAAAAGAGAAATAGCTCCTATGAAAATACCAAAAATAACAAAACAGACATTATATATATGAAAAGAAAGAGACATTCAGGCATACACATTTCAACATAATGATTACTTAGAAAAATGCAAATCAAAACAGCAATGAAATATCATTTTTCATCTGCCTAGACTGTCAAAAATTCCTTACATATATTGTTTATGGATATTTTTTAAAATTCAAGAGTAGAAAGGATAAAGAAACTGGTTCTTTACAAGTGATGGTTGGCATTAATGATTGGATCAATTAATTTGGATTAGTAATATACCAAATATACATATCTAAAGTTCTAAAAGTCACTGGACAATAAAATTTGTTAAACTATGAAGTGTATATATGGTCAATTCATTTTTTGCAGAACATTAAGATTTATACGAGGTCATTTTGTAAATCTGCCTTCAGGTTTTGATATATTCACTACTTACGCAGTGTAGTTAATACGAAAAATTACAATTTAATCCCTCTTGAAGTCTGAAGTCATTTAACATTTTATTGGAATATGGCATTTTGTTTATTACTGTGGAAGTTACCATTTTATATGTTGCATTGCAGTTATGCTTTCGCATGCCTTTTATTTCTAGTAATTGTGTTCTCCAAATTAATAAACACCTTGCCCTCAGATTTTCCTTCATTTTCAAAGCACTTTGAAAAAAAAAAAAAAAAGAGATAAAAATGTTTGTTAAATAGAGGAAGTGCTGTAGCCTTGGATTGTTTTCAAGGGAACGACTTTCTTTTCAGTGATATGGTGAATTTTTTTTTATTTTTAGTGTTAAACCTAATACAATTTTCCATTAATAATTCAAATACCATAGATATAGTAAGAATTGTAGAAGAACCCAATTTTCTCATCAAGAATTATACAAAGTTTTCCTAGCTGACCTCTTATTCATCTTACTTTCCAGAGGGATTTTCTGTATGACTAGGAATACCTTTTCCCACTTTTCTATCATTAAAAATATGTTTCATAGGATCTTGCCTGAAATTTAGCCTTCAAGAGTTATCACTAGAGAGATGTGCTAATAGCCCTCACCTTCTTAATATGCCCTTAGATTTTTCTCAACTGTAGCCTTATGTATGGTTCATAAAATTTCCACTTGAGATATTTTAATGATTTAAAATCGATTTATGTAACAGAGTTCTGAAGAAATGTTATATTATTGAAGTATTCTGAAATGTTGAAAAAAGTAGTTTGTAAATCCATTATTTGACTCATTCTCTCTCCAAAAAGAGTCAGTAAGAAAGCTGTATAATTTTAAACAATTTTCTTTTAATTAGTTTTGATAAAGCAATTATAAAACTATACTTACTCAGACAATGAAGCTATCAGACTTAACAAAGAAGGAAAATAATAATCCAAATTCTCTTAGGAATTTGGAATTAGGACAACAAAATACTTTGTCAGGCTTCCTTTATTTTTCCATGGGTTCTTTTACTGAATCTCATAAAACCAATCTAGAAAACTAAGAACAAAGCATAAATGCAAAGAGGGAAACTTAAATGTGAGGTAAGTAAAGAGTCCTGGTAGATGCACAGTTCCTGGTTCTAATCGCCTGAACTCCATGAGATATAATCAGCATCCAGACTAGGAAACTCTACAGGACAAGTAAACTGTTTTCCTAAACGAATCTGTTGCAAGGAGTAAAAATAAGAGAAGGGGAAAGCTAATACATTAAAACATTAAAAGAAATTTAAACATGGGTAAATGGAAACAGGCAAAACTAAATTAGAGTTTTTAGGGATCTTGGAGTGATAAAAGTTAGGATAATAATTATTCATAGGACTGCAGGAGTGATTTGTGTTGGGAGGTGGCTTGTGAAAGTGTCTGAGGTACCTAGCAAGGTTCTAGATCTTGACAGAAGTGGTGGTAAGATGAAATAGTTAATTATTCATAGACCTGTACACTTGTTTTGTGTGATTTTATGTACTTGTGTTATGTTTGAGTAGAAATTTATAAAGTAGCAAATAGGAAGATATTTTTGACAATTATTAATTTTAAAAGTTAGAGCAAAAAGACAAATTCTTAGCACTTGTAAAAAACCAAACCAAAAATAAGTAGAATATATGAATAAATCAAGTTAAAAAAATTGCATCTGAAATAAAATCCTTCCAACAAGTAAATGCCAACCTCAGATGACTTCACCTGTGAATTCTATCAAATATTTAAGGAAAAAATTAAGCCAATCTTACTTAAAAATTTCCTGAGAGTTCAAAAAATGATAATATTATCCAACATTTTATGAGGCCTGCTTGACCTTGAAAAAAAAAATTTGTCAATTACATTACAAAAAAAGGTAATTATAGACAAATGTCTTTCATGAACATAGATGCAAACGAATCAAAACTATACACAATTGTAGCAAACCAAAATCAGTGATACATTAAAAAGAGCACATTGTACATATTCCAGGAATGAAAGTTTAATATTCAAAAAAATAAGATCAGTGATAAGTGTATACAAAATCACCAAACCAAAAGAATAAAATAATAGAAGTAATGGATAATCTTAATTTATTGTTATCAATGATGTCAATAATATTAATGAAAAAGCATTTCATTAATTTTAATATCCATTATTGATTTAAGACACACAAAAAACCCTTCTTTGCAAAAAAAGAAATAGAAAGAAGCTTCCTCAGTCTCAAAAAGGGTATTTACAAAATCCTAAAGGAAGCATAATCTATGTTGAAATATCAAAATTTTCTCTCCATAATCAGAATGGTATCAGAATGCCCACTAGTACCATTTCTTTTCAGCTTTGAACCAGAACTCCCACTCAGTGCAGTATGGAAGAAAAATAATTTTTTTAAAGATTGTAAATTAAAAAATAAAACTGCCACTAAACACACATGAAATAGGTGTACATAGATAAAAAGAATTAACAAACCATTAGAATTACTGAGTGAAAAAAGGACCACTACACAACAATCAATTGTATTTCCATATAGCAGCAACAACTAGAAATAGGAAAATGTTTAATGATGCCACATTAATAGTATAAAAACATGAAATTCTTAGAGATAAATTTTTAAAATCAAGGTCTCTACCTAGTTATTTATAAAATATTATTAAGAAAAGTATGAAAAGACATAAATAAATTGGAGGATATACCATATTTGCAGATTAGAAAGACAATATTAAAATGTCAATCATCCTAAATCATTTTATGTAATCTGAATTTTAAAACTCCCAGCAAATTTTAGTTTTTCCTTGGTTGAGAATTGACAAGCTACCTCTGAAATATACGTGTTAATGCAAGGACCCATAATTGCCAAAATATCCTTGGTGATGAAGAGAAAAGTTAGAACATACCCATCTCCTGATTGGAAGAGTTACGTAAAGCTTCATGTGATGGAGTGCTGTACAGCAATGGAAGTGAATAAACTTACACGAAGGAACATGGGTAAGTCTCATAAATATAATATTGAATTTAAAAACCCAGATATATTGTATGAAAATACAGTGAATTTGTGAATGAAAAATATGTATGATCATTCCATTTATATAACTTTGAAAAACAAACAAAATTAATAATACCTGGTGTTAGACACCATGTTCACGTTTATTTTAGGAGAGGTGGCAGAGGGCAGTGATTGGAAGAGCTCCTGAAACAATTTTCTGGAGTGAATAATATTCTAGTTCTTCAGTTCAAATGTAGGTGTTGGTTACATATGAGGTCCTTTGGCAGTAATTTGATTTATAATTTGCCCATTTTCCTCTGTTTTGTATTTCAATAAGACAATTAAATTTTTATTTCCCTAGGCCTCTTTGTCTTGAAGATTTCCTTCATAAGTAAAGATGTCAAGGTCTTTTTACAGCTGCAGTAAATATGGCACAGAGACACAAATATTCCCAAACTTCACTGTCCGTCAGCAGCTGAGGGGACCAGTGTAGGAAAACTACTACCCAACCAGTGGAAGTGTCATCCTAAGGTTAAGGAATGTGGCTTTTGTCTGACACAGCTTTCTTCCCTGCCAGGCTCCTTAACTGAGGAGCCACGGTGCACAGCTGTCAGTGCAGAAGGACTCACAACCTCAATTCCAGAGCATTTCCAAGGCCCTGAAGGTTATCAAATCTTTAATTTTTGGAAATGAATATCAAAAATACCTTCACTCCTCCACCTTGCCTGCATAATCATGATCAAAAGAAGAGTTTAACCAATTCCAGGAAGATCAGCCCCTCTAATTTCGTGACTTCTATCACATCAGCTATAAACATGATGCATCAAACCCACAGTGTCAACATCTCTGTTCATGTATTTTGATTCCTTTAAACTGTTTATTTTGGACGTCTGCTACTAAACTCTGGATGTACTGTCCGGACTTTGAGTCAGGGTTTTGGTTCCAGGAAAAGTATTGTTGACTTTACAGAAATGAGGTGAAGTTTACAGAAAGTTGAAACAAAAGATTCTGTCATTGAAATAGTTCCCCTTTCACAAGAGGAAGTGATGAAGTAAAACTGAATAAAATTTGACGCTTCTCAATTACTCAGAAAATACAGGCGAGGCTACATCTGGAGCAGGTGTTTCAGAACCCTGACATCTGTTTTACAGGTGTACCTACGAGACAGGCTCTGATTAATTCACAAATGAAGGGGCCCTGGCTTCCCATCCACACTTAGTAAGGAAGGAAAACACAGACAGACACGGTGGTAATTCAATAACTACCCACAAGTAGGGAGATTTCGTGAAGTCCTCTAGCTCATCTGATCCCTCCCTGTTGTTATAAATGAAGCCTTCCCAGGCACAGAAGCTAAATCCAGCATTGCAGATTTAGCACACACCGATGGAGTATGAACAGCCATATATTGATGTTCTATCAAGTTAAATGCTATCTTATCGTAGACAACTGGCTTTATTTACGCTGATTCTAACCAGTCTTTAAAAAATTCTTTATCACTATGGAAATTAAAATGTCAGAAATAGCTATTAGAGGAAGTGGTAATGTATAATCATGTCTGATGCGCTCACTAGAAATTACTCATGAAGTGTGTTCATTTCAAATCTCCATTAATATAGGTGAATATAGCAGCTGCATAAATTCTCTAATGCATTTGTAATTTGAGGAGGTTAAAAGCCAATCATTTTCTAAAAGACTTTTAAAAATATATTAGGTTAAAAGAAGTACATGGGAAAGTTGAATCACAAGAGGAATTCAAAATACATCAAAAAACTGAGTCTTGGTGAGAATCTGGTACTTATAAATTTTAAAAACAAAATTAAAACAATCTCTATAAATATCACAATTTACTTTGTTGGAGAAGCGGTTTGTAAGAATGATACCAAAATCAGTTTTAACCTAACATCCACCTGATAAAGAATAATACAACATGCTATCTCTAAATAATGAATGTTCCCCTTTAAAATACTGTAACCATCCTTGACTCCTCTCATGCCTCACTCCCCAGTATAACATTATTTTTTTTACTTTATTTTGTACATTTAATAATTGAAAATATAAACAATTAAAAACTAAAAAGTAAACACAGATGAATAAATATATACATTTCTCAATTAAATGTAATGGATGTATATAAATTTTTTTTAATCAAACAATATGTTACACAATATATTTGTTTCATAGTAACGCATTCATACAGTATTTGTCCTTTTGTGTTTGGCTCAGTTTAAATTTCAACTGCCATTCCATTTTTAATGGAGTCTCCTGAGTTCAAATCCTCTCATGATTATTTCAGAAACATCCTAACTTCTTTCTTTTCCTTAAGGATCTTTAATCTATCACATCGGGTCCCATGTAATTTTTGTCATCGGTTAAACCCTCAAATAATAACTATAATTTATTGGGAAATTACTGTACTCCAGGCATTAAAATGTTTATTAAAAACCTCAGTTAATCTATGACCACTTTGAAGGTGGCACTAAAATTACTCCGATTTTTAAGATTAAGCATTAATAGAGGTGAATATAGCAATTGCAGACCATTTGGCGTCAAAAAGCATGATCTTCATCCCTATTTTGACATTGCTTCTCCAGCACCTACTTACAAAAGATTCAATGGCTGACTATTCACTTCTTTCTGTTTCAGCATTTTATTTCAGAAAATTTTAAATAGGAAGAAAAGTAGACAGGATGTAAAAACAAACTCCCATATACCCATCACCCAGATTCAAATAATATCACTTCATTGTCAATCTGATTTAATCTACACACCCACTCACTTCTCCCTTTTCATATTATTTTGAAGCAAATCCCAGGCATTTTATCATTTCATCTGAAAATCTTTTAGTATTTATTATAAGTAACATGTAATGAATTAAAAGCAAAACACAAAATCATTAGGATAAAAATGTCTTAATGTCAGCAAATATGAAATTTGTTTGCTGGCATCAGGATCCAACTATAGTCCATACACTGAAGTTTGTTGATTTTGTCTCTTTTATCTACAAATTCTCCTTGCCACCCCCCACCCTTCTGCACCCTCACCCTCACCCCCTTTCCTCTCCAATTTCTCCAATTTCTCTTTTGAAGTCACTGGGTTGTTTGCATTGCAGAGGTTTCCATTGCTTCTCCGTGATTTCTTTTGCCCTTCTTCTGTACTTTGTATTTGAATGGAAGAATATGTTATTTGATTTTACAGGCTTGCATAGATTTATGCTTCATTTTTTGCCAAGTAGTTCTTCCATAACAAGGCACATAATGTTTTGGCTGTGTTTCCTTTTGCAATGTTGGTGGCCATTTTTACTCAATGACTAGGAGTGGCAAAACGTGGCATTTAAATTGTATCATTCCATCTACATATCTTAGTTATAATACTAATATATAAAAAACTGTGCCTCTTCTACTATTTTTATGCCCATTGTTGCAGTTTGTGTATGAAAAGATGGATACGTAATTGACTTTTTGCCCTTTATTTGCCTATTCCAAATAATGCCTTGGCTCACTAGTATCTTCTAATACTGTGGTATATATATTTAAACACATATACGCATCAATTCATCTATTTATATTTATATATTATATAATTGCATATATTAGATATCTCTATAATTTACTTATGCTTCAATACACTGAAGTTATTATAATTATGGATTCTCTGATACTCGTTTTTATCATACCAGTCCAAATTTGTTTTTACTAATTTTCTCTATTATTTCCTCTTTTCTATTTTATTGATTTCTACTCTTATCTTTATTATTCCCTCTCTTTTGCTTACTTTGGGTTTAAAATGCTCACATTTTTTTCTATTTTTTAAAGGTTGAATCCAAGGTCATTGATTTAATACCTTTCATCTCTAGTTTAGGTGTTTAATGCTATAAATTTCTCACTAAGTTGATTTGTTCTGTTTTCATTTTGGTTCGGTTAAAAATACTTTCTAATTTCTATTTTTACTTTTATTTCTTTGATCCTTTGGCTTTTGGAATTATGATATTTAGCTTCTAAGTATCTTTCTTCTATTGCTTTCTAATTTGACTTGATTGTCATATGAAAATCTACTTTGTATGACCTGAGCTTTTAAAAAATGTAATGAAACTTATTTTAGGGCCCCAAATTTGGCCTTATTGATTAATGTCCTGAGTTCATTTTGCTATTATGTGGGTTGAGTGTTCTACAGCAACATGTAGGACAAGTTGGTTGATAGTGCTGTTCAGTTCATCCATATTCTTACTGAATTTTTGTCTCCTTGTTCTAGCAATTATTGAGAGGGAGAAGTTGAAATCTCCAACTATAATTGTGGATTTTTCTATTTCTCCGTCCTGTTCTATGTGATTTTGCTTTATATGTTTTGAAGCTCTGTTATTAGTTGCACAAACATTTATTATCAGTCTGCCCTCTTGATTAATTTACCCTTTTATCATCTATGATATAAAGTTCTCCATCTCTGGACCTCTCTTTGTATTGAAAACAACTTTATGTGATATAAATAACCATTCCAGCTTTTTAAAAATTAGTGTTTAGTGTGTGTATTTTTTCATTTTTTAAACTTTTAACCTATTTGTGTCTTTTTATTTAAAATATATTTTTTATGCAGAATATAGTTGGCTTGCATTTTTAACGAAACTGACAATTTCTGCTTTTAATTGTGATATTTAAAGCATTCACATTTAATAGCACTACTGATATGATTAAGATTAAGTTTCTAATTTGTCACATCTCTTCTTTGTTATCTTCTTTTCTTTTCTCTTTTGGATTAATTGAGTATTTTTCTGATTCTATGTTATCTCATTTCTTGCCTTTTTAACTAAATCTTTATTTTCTTATTAATAATTGCTTTTGAGTTTATATTATGTGTCTTTAACTTATCATAGTCTACCTTTGTCATAGAGTGCCACAGGGCTGCTGATGCAAAGTGCCAGATATGAGTTGGCTTTAATAAGGGGAATTTTATTTAGGGTAAAAGCTTACAGTTCCAAGGCCTTGAAATGTCCAAATCAAGGCACTGTCAGAAATGCTTTCTCACCAAAATCACCTGCCACATGGTGAAGCAAGATGGCGGGCAATCTCTGCCTAGGTCTCTGTCTTCCCCTCTGGCTTCAACATCTCCCACACACCAGCTCCTGAAGCTCAACAGTGAGCAAGCAGACCTAGGGCTTGTCTCTTTCCTGCCCCCTCTCTTTGTCTCAGCTGTTCTGCTTTCTTCCAGAGTTTAGCTGTGAGCTATCAGACATCTTCCCTTGGGATGCTCCAGGGACCCAGCCTCTTGGGGGTTTTGTGCTTAAGCTTTGGTTACTAGTGATCCTCAAGTCCTCTCTCACATGGCAGGATCAAAAATGGCAACTTCCTTTCTCCTGTATGTGTCTCTGTTTATATTAGCTCCAGTAAGAGGGCAGAGGCTCAACCTGAATCACACCTCACTGACATAGTCCAATCAAAAGGATCTCACACCCACAGAAACATTTAATTAAAAAACACAGTCTTTCTCTGGGATTCACAAAATTCAAATTGTCACAACCTTCAAGTGATATATCACTTTCAGAGACGGTAGAACATTAAATCCATATATTTCTCTTTCTCCTCTCTCAGACTTACTCCTAATTTTGTAAAATATGGCCCTTTATGTATGTTAGAAACACAAAATGCACTATTATAACTTTTGCTTAAACAATTAGTTTTATTTATAAGGTTTAAATAATTAGGAAAATAGACTTATACTTTTACCTATGTAGTATCCATTTCTGCTGCTCTTCTTTATTAGTGTAGATCCATATATCTGTCTGGTAGCATTTTCCTTCTGCCTGAAGAATATCTTCTAAAGTTTCTTGTGGTGTAGGTCTGCTAGTGAGGCATGCTTTTAGCTTTTATTACTATTTAGAAAATTACTGTGGTGTTTTGGAGCTGTTCTTAAAATTCATCCATTCTTGTGTTGTTTGAATCTACTGTTAGTAGGACTTTTGATGAGGTTACTTCAGTTAAGGAGTGCCCCCACCTCAATCACAATGGGTCTCAATCCTATTACTGGAGTCCTTTATAAGTGGAATGAAATTATGAAAGAGATAGAGAAAGCCACAGAAGAAAGAAAGCCACAAAGGGCGTAGCCAGAAGCTTAAATAAGAGAAACTCACCAGTGCCTGCCATATGCCTTGCTGTGTGACAGGCTAAGGACCAAGAATCACTGGCAGCTAATCCCAGAATGTCACAGTCTTTGGGCAGAAAGCATGACCTTGATGATGCCTTGATATGGACTTTTCTCCCAGACTCAAAGCCATGAGATAATAAAGTCCCATTGTTTAACCTGACCCAATTCAGGGTATTTGCTTGAGCAGACAAGGAAACTAAAACACTTAGATATCAAGATTTTGAAATACACGGTATAAAAAGATGGGGCATTCAACAATTCTCCGTTTGGTTATTTCACCATGTGATGTTGCTAATTAAATATTTTTAAAAATTTTATTTCAAAATTTCTGAACACTCTGTATCCACAAAGTAACAATTCAACTTTAAGAATTTCTAAACTTTCAAATTGAATTGTAGAATTTTGATTTGGATCATTTTATTTTTGTCCATATTATAATGGTTGTATCATAACTGGATTAATTCCTTGTCTGATAATTCTAAAATGTAAAGAAGTTCTGGGTTGATTTCCATTGATTTGTTTTTCTCATTATGATTCATCTTTCCTTGCTTCCTTTTATCCCGGTAATCTTCATTTGGATGCCAGACATTATAAATTTATCTTGTTGAGTGCTGGATATTCTGGTTTTGCTACAATATTCTTTCCTAAGTCATAGTTAAGTTACTTAGATTATGTTCAATCTTTTTTATGTCTTGCTTTAAAAATAATTAATTAGAAACAGACTTTTATTTAATCAAGGGCTAATTATTTTCCACTACTTAGGTAAAATCTTTCTAAGTACTGTATCCAATGTCCCATCAATCATGAGATTTTCCTTTCTGGCTGATGGGAAGAGACACTTATTACTAGCTCTGTGTGTGTCTGGCCACTGTTTTCGTAATCATTTCAGATGGTCTTCCCAGGCTTTGGACAGTTTCCCCTTAAGCATGTGCTGATTAGTGGTCTACTGGATACCCAAGTGGGACTCTGCAGATTTAGAGTTCTTTGTGCTACTTTCTCTTTTCTGGTACTCTGTCCTTTGAACTCTAACTGCCTTGGTCTCTATATTAATTTTCTAAGGCTTCAATAACAAATTTCCAGAAACTTGGTGATTCACAACACTAACAATTTATTCCTTCACAATTCTGTAGACCAGAAGTCCAACATCAAGGTGATGGCATGATTGCTTCCTTTTGGAGACTCAGAAGGAAACTCAGTTCCTTTCCTCTCTCTAGGCTTGTGATGGTTGTCTAGCAGTCCTTGGAGTTCCCTGCCTCCATGTTCCCATCATCTTATCTCCTGTGCCCCTCTGTGTCCTTTCCTGTCTCTTATAAGGACACTCTTACTGGATTTAGGGCCCACCCTAAAACATAATGATCTCATTTCCATTCTTACCTTAATTATATCTGCAAAATCCCTATTTACAAATAAGGTCACATTGTGAGGTTCCAGGTGGGCGTAGATTTTGGGGAAACAATATTCAGCTTACTACAATCTCTCTAAACTCAATCTCCCTAGCACCATCTCCTGAACTCAAGGATTCCACTGGTCTCCACCTGTGTTCTCACATCCTGTGCCTCAGCCTGAAAACTCTTTCTCAATGCAGCAAGTTGGGGCAATTTTAAGGCACACTTTGTTTTACTTCCCATTTCTCAGTGATAACTGTTCTTTATTGCCTGATGTCCAGTGTATTTTAGATTTTATTTGATGTTTGGGGGAGGGAATTTTCAGGTGGTAAGATAAATCTGCTCCAAATTACATCATTTTGGACAGGAGCAGAAGATTTTCTTTGAGATTTTATTTATTTGTTTCAGAGAAAACAGACCATATTTCCTTTCATGGCACCTATATTGTGTACATTAACTAAACTCAGGTAATTTTCCTTAATTTTTGACAGGATAAAATCATCAAATATTGCAAACTCTAAATGATATTTTAACAGACAAAGAGGCAGTATCAGGACAGCGATTAGCAGACATTGAAAAAATAAAAACAGCAAAAAATATTGCATCATTAAGACAACCAGTGTAAAATGAGTTAACAAATTACATGCATTTATGAATATTAAAGTTGTATTTTCCAAACAAAATTTCTTAAAATTAAGTTCAAGAATGGATGTATCAAAAACAAAGTTGTGTAACCTGAATTGATTACATATTTCATTTGTAGATAGATAGATGGATAGATAGATAGATAGATAGATAGATAGATGATAGACAGATAGATATAGACATACATATAGGTAAATGGGGAGCTATAGTATAAACATCCAAAATGTTTTTCAAATTGATAAGTGATATTAGAATTTAAGATTTATAGCCTTTTCTAATTCCTCACAGTTGCTTATGTATCCTCCAAAACTGCAAAACAGGACTTACAGTCTCCTCTTCCTAAAACTTCCTGTATTAGTCTGCCAAAGGGTTGCTGAGGCAAAGCACCAGAAATATGTTGGCTTTTATAAAATGTATTTATTTGGTGTAAATTCTTACAGTTACAAGGCCCTAAAGAGTCCAACTCAAGGTTGATTTCTCACCAAAGTCAGTTGCCACATATTGAAGCAAGATGGTCACTGATCTCTGCCAGGTCTCTCCCTCCTGGGTTGCCTCTTCCTCTTAAGGCTCTGTGGGCCTAACTTCTTTGCTATCTCACCTGCAGGCTAGCATAGGGCTTGTCTCTCAGGGCTTCCTCTATCAGCAATGGCATATGCTCATTTCTTTCCAGTTCTTCTCAGCTGCTCTTCACAAGATCTGAAGATCAAGTTCTTCTCTGGTCTCTTCACAAGATCACATGCAAAATATCAGACAAATGGCTCATATCTCACTGGGGCCCCAGGATCAAAAATGGCAGAGCTTTCTCTCTTCCTGTGACTTCTTGAGTGAGTGTCCATTCATATAGACCCACCAAGGGGGCAGAGACTCAACCTGAGTCACTCCTTAATTATGTGGTTGAATCAAAACCCTAATCTTAACAGTTAATTTAATCAAGGACCCTTCAACCAAATCTAATACTATCAAAGGTATCACACCCAGAGGAATAGATTGGTTCACAAACATAATCTTTCTTTTTGTGGGATTCACAAAAACAATATCAAACTGTCATACTCCACCCTCTGAAAGTCAAAAAGATATTTCAATGTTCCATAAAACCTTATTTCAGTAACAACGCTAAGTACCAAAGCACATCACAATCAGTTATAGAAATATAATTTGTCTTGAGGCAAAGTCCCCTCTTACTATAGAACTGTGAAACCTAAAAAACAAGTTATCTGCTTCCAATATAAAGAGGGATAGGCATAGGATGAATATTTGCATTACTATAAAGTGAATTTGGTAGGAAAACATGCATCACAGGTCCCTAACAGTTTCAAAACCTGCAACACATACTCCATTAGATTTAAGTCTGAGAGTTATTCTTAAGATGATGGTTTCTTTTTTTCCTTGGAGCCTCATGGGGGCCCATCCCTTCCACAGGTTTGTCCAATGGCCATTTTCTTTGTTACACTCTCATCAAGCATTTAGGTGGTGATGAGCTTCAGACCTCACCCTCCAAGAACATTGGGGTGATGGCCACACTTTCCCCAATCTCTGTAATACAGTCTCAATCCCCTTAGTACAGTGAAGTGGTGGCAACATTCCCCCTAACCTCTGGCATACAGGCCCAACCTCTTCAGAAGAGTGAAGTGGTGACCTGGCCTTCCCTAATCTATGGGAAACAGGCCTACACCCCTCAGAGCAGTAGGGTGGTGACCTCACTTTCCCTAACCCATGGGAAATATGATCCACCCTCTCTGTGGTCTGGGGCAAACAAACTCTCCCTGAACAATGGGCTGGAACATCTACCCTCTTCAAATGCTGGGGAAAACTTACCCTCTCCATACACATGGGTGAGGTCCCTCTCTTGGCCCAAGTAGATGCCTTAATTCCAGACCTCATCATCCATGTTTCCTGTTAAAGCTCTTTTTCCTTCCATCTCTCTGACCCATGTCCCTTTCAGTCCAGGCTGACAATGGTTTTGTTCATACAGAGCTCACAAAAAGCTTGTTGGTTTAGCATGCAGGAGGCAGGGGTCCAAGCCATAAGACAGGAAGACTTTCCATGAGTCTTTCCTGGATAACTGCAGTTTCAATCTTGGCTTTCAAGTTCCAAGTTTATTTAATTCCTTAGATGGGGCATTATTGTCTGGGGCTTGATTTCCAGAGGCTTGGAATTTCTGAAATCAGTTTCTGGTTTCTTTGTGCAAAACAATTCAGTTTTCAGCTTATCTCTTTCTTCTCACATTTTGCTATAAGCTGCAAGAAGAAGTCAGGCTGCATTCTCAGAGTTTACTTTGGAAAGCTTTTCAGCTAAATGTTCAGGCTTGTTATTTTCAAATTCTACCCTCCATATAACACCAGGAGGCAATCTTGCTAAGTTTTCCACAACTTTAAAACACAGATCGCCTTTCCTCCAGTTTCCGATAATAGTTTCATCATTTCTTTCTAAGGCCTCATCAAAAGTCTCTTTAGCATCCATATTCCTACCAAAAGTCTCTTCAAAGCAACTAGACTTTTTCGATCAAGTATCTCACAATTCCACCAGAAAAAGACCCTTACACATTTAAAAAAACATTCTAGGATTTTTGGTAATTGCATCAGACTGTACCCCACTCCTGTTACTAAATTCTGTATTAGTCTGTCAAAGGTTGCCAATACAAAGTACCAGAAGTCTGTTGGCTTTTATAAAATGTATTTATTTGGGGTAAAAGCTTACAGTTACAAGGCCCTAAAATGTCCAATTCAAGTTTCCTTTCTCAACAAAGTCAATTGGCACATGTTGAAGCAAGATGGTCATTGATCTCTGCCAGGTCCCTCTTTCCTGGGCTTCCTCTTCCTCTTAAGGTTGGTGGGCCTAGCTTCTTCCTGATATCAACTGTAGGCTACCATAGGGCTTGTCACTCAATGCTTTCTCTATCAGCCAATGGCATAGTGTTCTTTTCTTTCCAGGTCTTCTCAGCTGCTCAGCTGCTCTGGTCTCTTCACAAGGTCAGTTGCAAACTATCAGACAAATGACTCCTCTCTCCCTGGGGCTCCAGTATAAAAAATGACAGAGCCCTCTCTCTTCCCGTGTCTTCCTGTGTGCATGACAATTTATATCAGCCCACCAAGGGGGTAGGGAGTCAACCTGAGTCACTCCTTACTGATGTGGTCAAATTAAAGCTCTAATCGTAATAGGTAATTTAACCAAGGGCCCCTCAACCGAATCCAATACCATTATATGATATCAGGCCCAGAGGAATAGATTTGTTTACAAACATAATCTTTCTCTTTTTGGGATTCACAAAAATAATCTCAAACTGTCACATTCTATATATATTCCATTTAGCATGGATAAACTATTATCCATCCTCAAAGTGTCTGCAAGAAGGTCCTTGTATGTACATCCAAATATGAAAAGTTTCCTGCACTTTTTTTTTTTTTTTCTTTTCTTTCACTTTTAAAATGCAGATATTGGCTGTGGCATTAATCCAACTTAAAATGCATTTATGTATTGTGAAATTACTGTTATCAAAGTATTTCTAAAGCCTTTGATTGTTTTCAATACATTTAAAAAAATAGTTAATAAACACAGGATTCAAAGGGTTCTAAGACAAAAATTATCCTCAAAAGTATCAAAAGAATTAACCTATATGCTCCTGTATACTTCTGCCATAATGGGTATTGGTCTATATGATTGCTCTTGAAAATAGCCTTAAACTCATCATCTTACCTCCAAAATTTTGAATGTCTTAAGTATCATTTCACCATTCACTGATAAGAATAATACTTTTTACAATATTAAAAAATATCATTATGCCTTTAACCTTTATCCATCTCACTATACAATATGCAGATTATCATAGAATTTATTATTCTCCTTTGAAATTATCTACTTTTATATTTCTCAGTTTTGGTCCCATGTTTCTCAGACTAAACTCTTTGAAGACAGGGTCCATACCATATTTTGTTTTTTCCTCAATATCAATATAAAAGATATGAAATAAATATGTTAAATGTTGAATGAATAAAATTTTATTACATCTTATTGTAATGATTATTTTCCAATTATATCAGGCAATTATTCTTCAATTTCTTTGCTCTGGCCTTTAAACTTAAGCTATGCTCATATTCCATAAAAAAGAAATTTTGGAACGCCTTGTCATGGAGTACTGGTGTTTTCAATGTTTCAGCAAATACAATCACTGTCTAGTCTTGGAAGAAAGGACTCAAGTGAAGAGAATGTAGTCAATTCATATGTCTATTTCTGCTACTTAAGGTATATGGGAAAATCTTAGGTAGCATAAAATACACAAATTAAACATATTCAGATAACTATGCCTAGAAATAACCTCTTAGTTTTCCATGTGTTTGGGTGTGTGCACATGTGCATATTCCCGAATTAACAAAGGATCAAGACTAAGAAATTGGGATAAAGTTGGAAAGTTATATAGTGATCACTATTGTTATTTCCTGCATAAATGTCTTTATTGCATCCCTAGAAAACTACTCCAGAAATCTGGTCTACAATTCACCAATAAAGTAACTCACAGTATTTTTAGTATAGAATTTGTCTTAAGACAGAGTCAAAATAACACACATTTAATATTTCCCAGCCTCTTTATATTCTTGTTTATAATATTAGAAATAATAAAAAACAACTTTCCAAGAAAATTGTAATTACAAGTGGGGAATTTTGAAGGAATAATGTGTTAATGACACCAGAATATTATAATTATTTTCTCTGTTTCAGTTCATTTATAGACGCAAATGTCCCATCCTCTCTTCAATAGAACCAAACCAAACCCCAAAGGACAAACAGAACTATTCCAATTTCTAATTGCATGGAAGGAAACCACCAATATTACAAAACACTTACTAAAAATCAGATGTGAGCTTCAGTAGAATCTGCACGAATCAGAGAGAATTTTTGGATAAACTTAAACAGAAATAGATTCTACAAAAGAAATGGTAAAAAGTATGTTACACATGTGGTAAAATTTTCTTTTACTATGTTAATTGGGACAATTTTTGACTGAAAGAGTATTTAATAATGGATTTCTGTAAAAATATGTATATATACATGAGGACTGATTCCAACTGGTCTTTGAACATCTAGAAATTCACCCCATTCCCCATTAGAATGCAATATCAATGCACATAAGAAAATAATGTATAGAATAGATATAGAACAGGCAATAGGATCTAATAGTGATTTTTTTTTGGTATAATACTTATTTAAGATAAAATTAAGCATTTTAACTCAAAGTTAAATGAGGTACAATTGCATGTTAACCCCTCATAGGCTGCATTGCAGAAAACTCTCTTTGTGTGTTTAAATGATTTTTATAATGACAGATTTGGAGCTCTGACTTTCATCACTTAGAGATTTATTTTACTTCATGCAAAATATATGGCAATATTAAACATTTAGGTAAAACTTCTATAAAAATTTCAAAATATTTGTTTCAGATTCTGTTTCTTTATTTCATCATTGTCTTTACTGCCCTGGTTCTAATCCATACATCAGTCTCATCCAATAACTCAGTTATTAATATTCCCAACATAGTCTCAGGATGTAATTATAGTTTTTATTCCCACATATTTTTGTCATCATTTCTATAGTTTAAAGCAGATTTATCAATGATACATTAACTCCAAGAAGGAGGAGAAGTGGTCAACACACTTGATCCATTTAACAACAGAAAATCCAAAGCAAAAAATACTTCCTAATGCCAACATATTTTATGCCAATCTATGGCCTTGTACAGCTTTGTGGTTATGAGCAGGAACTCTCTATTCAGACAGCCTAAGTTTGAATCCCAGTTTTGCCAGTTAATGGCTGCATGAACTTCAGTAATTTACTTACCTGTACCAGAGTTTTCTCATCTGTAAAATGGGCATAATTTCAGTAATATGCCATTTTATTGTTTATAGGAATCAATAAGTTAACACATGTCAAGAACTTACAATAGTGGCTGTTGCATAATAAGCTTCCAATAAATATTAGCTATTCCTCACTTGCTCTTGCTCCTGGAAAAGCCCTTGCTGCGTGTACTGTCCTACCATGCACATTGTCAGTACCTTAGTTGCTCAAGATCTGGAATCATGTTTCATTCATGGCTGTGTTTCCAACACATGGTATTATTTCTATAACAGCCCCTCAGGTAATGCAAATTTCAGGCATTAGCAAATTTCATGAATCAACCTACAATCTTCTCTCATGAAGCTTCCACATCCTATCAAGAAGATTTTATATCTTCTTCATTTATGCCCACCCTACTGCAACTTGCCTTTCTCATAGAAATATTAGCCCTATCTTACACACTTTTGTTTATTTGCCTTTTAGCTTTCTCTGGGTAATAGCAAATTCAACAAAATTAGTGGCTTAGAAAAACATAAGTTTATTAGTATAGATAGCGTGTTTCAGATGTCCAGATATGGGTAAGCTGATTCCTCTACTCAGGTTCTCACCAGTCTGAAATCAAGGTGTTGAGTGAAGCTACAATCTCATCTTAGGCTGAGGCTTCTCTTCCAACTTCATTGATTTTTGGAAGAATATGTGCCCTTGCCATTGAATAAGTTCCCATTTTCTTGTGAGCTGTTGGCTAGAGACTGCACTCAGCTATCAGAGGCTGCCCTCAGGTTTGTGCCACATGGCATCCATCTCTCACAACATGGCAACTTTCTCCTTCAAGATCAGTAAGAAAGTGTCTTCTAGTTCTTCTTGTCTCTTTTTTAGGTCTCAACTATTTAGTTCAGGCCCACCCAAGATAATCTCTCTTTTGAATAACTTAAAGTCAGCTGATTAAGAACTTAATTAGATTTGAAAAATCCCTTGGCAACATAATCAGGGAATGATATCTCATTATATTCAGTTCTAGTCCACACTCAAGGGGAAGGCATTATGCAGAGTATATACTCCAGGGGTGAATAAACTTGAAATCTTGAGGAAAATCCCAAAATTATGCCTACCACAGGCTGTTAGTCCCCTATGAACTAATGAAATATAGGAATCACATTCAAGTTACCTCGCCATTACCATCACATAGCACAATGTCCAATAAGTTGATGCAGAATGAACATTTGCAGAATAAGAAAGAGGACTTAAGTTTTATTGGTCGCCAACATACATCGAAGCCATTTATTTTGCCAGTAATTATTATTTTGAGATTTTCTTGTTTCCTTGGTGATTTTGAGCAGTTTGTTAGGGACCTATTTCCCCCCCTACAAATCAAAACTCATCAAAATCTCTATGATTCCTTTATAAAAGGATTGATCAGGGTGAGGTTAATTTTTCAAACACATCTTCAAACTCTTATGGCTGTCTTACGGCTGTTATCAGTCTTGACTCATAACTCCTTTGTTTAGGTTTATTGTCCTAGGATGATTTAGTTGGCTAGTATCTACTGGTTTTTCCACCAGAGTATGAAAATTAGATATCTGTGGATTTATTAGATGAATTCATTTATGGATTTTTTTAAATGTTTCCTAAAAAGTATTCAAATGAAACACAACTGAATACAACTTTGTTGAAACTTCAAAGTAGGGAAGGACCAGTTGGACGATATATATAATATGAGCTGCTAACATATCCTATACCAAGTATATAGGCTAAATGGTAGCAATCAATCTTGTTAGTTTGTTTCAATGTTTGCTAAATCCTAAAAAGCTGTTTCAAATTCTTCATTTCAAAATAGACAGAATAAAATGAAGTGTTTACATACAAGGAGAAATGAATATTTTAATTTCCCAGTTGTTTAATGAGCTTCAGGAGAGTTCATGAAAACTGCAAAACTCCCTTTTCAATTTGCTTTCTTTCTGCCTGAGATATTTCTTTTAATCTAATTCATAGGTCAGGTCATTTTATTGTTTTATCTTTTAAGTAACATCCTAAATCTAAATACTAGTTACATAAACCAACTTAATTTGGACAATGTTAAAAAAACAATGACATTGTACCACGAATGAAAGAAAGGGTAGTAGTGCGTGAAAGAGTTTTAGATTCCTGCTTTGGGTCAGTTTTTCTGCATAATTGGCAATTAACTTTTTTATCCCTCAAATCTGTTTCCTTCAAACTGATTTGCTCTCTGAAGGGAGTAGACCGATTGTTTTTCAAGTTCCTCCATTTTGTCCTCCTTGAACTTTGCCCATTGAAAAGAATTAGTATTCCGAAGACTATGCATTAGGAATCCATTCGTACTAATCTGCATTTGGAGAAGAGGCAACGTTAGTGAAAAACAATTTAGTAGAAGAGTGTAAGTTGTACCATGGCTTTTCCATCAGGCTTTTAATCAGAAAGATTTCAAATAGAAACAGCTACAAGGCTGCTGCAATGCTTTCTAGAATTGTTGATATTTAGAAATCTAGGCTCTTCATATTTTATCCACCTTTAGTTATTTGAAAACTTTGCTTCCAGTAATTTCAAGTCTACAGGACAAAAATAAAATAAAAAAATAAGGAATACTTCAAAATTTCCCTAGAATGCCTGTCAAATTATTTTATTTTTCAGTCCTTCCCTTAGAATCTTAAGGGATCTGATCTAGAATATAGTTTTAAACAAACTTGAAGGTTTGAGGGAGTAATTTTTGTTTATCTCAGTAATGCATATATGGAGTTAATACCATTTCAGATGATTCTTGAATTGATTACTTAATCTGTGTTTTCAAACTTTTTGTGCAAATAGAGAAAAATAACTGATTCATATGGTAACTCAGAGAACTTCTACTGATAATAAAACTTGTATTAGTTTTTTCCCTTTTCCAGAATTCCTTATAAGTAAAGCAATACTTTTGAACACTAGCTGCACACCAGAATTCCTTATAAGTAAAGCAATACTTTTGAACACTAGCTGCACATCAGAATCACATTATTATGATTACTGTTTTAACAATGCCTTTACCTGGCTTTGATATCGCACCAATGGAGTAAGATATTCTTGGTGATGATGCCCAGGTATCAATATTTTTTTTTAAGTTTGTCAAAGGCTTCTAATGTGAAAACAGGTATTAGAATCATTCAACTAAAGAACATGATTCTGCATAAAGAAAGCACATATAATCCTAAGAATCAAACTTCACATTATAATCTACATGTGCACTTTTGGGTATTATTAATCTCAAGGATACCTATTTTACTGGAGGAGATGTATTTTATAGAATGCATTAACTCAGTGAATCAGGAAGGCATTGAGTGAAAAACGTAAGATAGAGATGGTTTCTGTTTTTGCAACCATGCTAGTAAGACAAGCCAAGAAACTGGAGTTTGGGTTGCCTGAGCTATGAAAGCACTTTCTCAATTTAATACAAATATAATGATTAAAAATACATGCAAAATTATGTGCATTCACAATAATTAAAGCGATATGAGCTCTAGCTCAGTAATCTTCCAACTGGGAAACACACACTTCTGAAATACATGGAGACTTTCCAAAGTTTGGTTTTTAGAAAATCACTTCCCAGATCCTCAATTTCCACATGTAATCGTCCCTAAATTTTTTCTTCCAGAGAATGACATGAGAACTCTGTAGATTCTTCTTTCTCACCTCTCCTTCTATTTTACAAAAGAAAAACTCTCACCCATCCTGAATTTATGGTGTGTTTCACTGTGTGTAAAATATTTAGTGCCAAAAAACAACAAAAACCAATAAACATTTTACTCAAGAATGCAGAGCTCTGGAGTGGGAATACGTGAAAGTCAAACAAGGGGAGATTCTATAAGAAATATGAAATTGGGCAGGATCTTATCTTATACAAGAAATGCACATGATGTGATTATATCTCATTCTCTCTCTCTTCTGTCTGCTAGTCTCTGCCTATCTACTCCTTAGGTTTATATTTTAGAAAAGAGATGATTGTTACATCTAACCATTTTAATTCATCTATTTGAATTAGAAAAAAACGCAGAGATTTCATTTTTTCCTACAGAAAATAAGTCTTATCTGGCTGACTGGCTTGACAATTATGGCTGACTTGCTGTTTGGATTATATGGCAACAGACATTCCATATAAATTGAATTAGCTCAATCAGTCCCTCAAATATTTTGATAACAATATGTTATATATTCAGTATACAATTCATGAGAAATTGCATATATTAATAATTTTATTAACATAATCTAAGTATAAATCTAAAAATGTATGAGGGCATACATACCCATAGCTTTCCAAAAATTGTTTGAGGTCCACTGTTTTATCTCACTATACCTTGTGGGAAGGATTAAGATGGAATTTTGAGGTGTTAATTACATGTATAAAGGAATCCTGATCAAGTGGACTTTGGTTAGAAATAAAAGATTTTTTGATCCTTGAGCTAGAGAACTTCTTGGGTATTGCTGACCTGATGTGAAAATTACCTAATTGTTTATCAATTAATGTAGCCTAACCATTCTAGTTAGTTCCATGACTGCAAGGAAGGACATGTCAACGCTCAGTTTCCTGAATGAATGCCTTTTGAATAGGCTTAGTTGATAGCAATTGAGGCAGACCACTGCTTTTGGATCTTCCTCTGCCTTTTGCTGCCTCTATGGATAATAAGCCAACTCGAAGATGCTGCAATCATTTCAAGGAGCTGTCAAAATCCATCAATTAGAGTGAGTAACATTCACCGCCTGTGGCATTATTGACACCTAATGTCTCCATATATCTTGGTGTCTACAAGAGGAATTTGTCCATGTCTTAGACCCAAAGGCAGCTCTTTCTATTCTGATAACATCCGTGCTATTTAACTAATGAGACTATTCAATGCAAGTTTCTCAGAGTACAACTCTCCTTTTGTTAATTTAGACAGATCTTCAACTTTCTCAGCTTAACTGATACTGTATCCAAAGGACTTAAGTGACCTAATATCCTATGTGTGTCTCTCTTATGTTTTTGCTACCTCTCAACCTCCACCCAGGCAGAACCCAGCATCTTGCAAAGCCCCACTTCTCTTCTCCATCAATCCCTGTGGGTCACCAAGTGGTGTTAAAAAGACTTGGTTATTAACTCCACATTGTCAGCTGGACTCTGGGGTGATACTGCTGCTTCTGCTAGGCATCCCCTGCATCCTTTGGGCACAATTTATTTCCTGCTCATGGATGCCATTTCTACATTCATGTTCAAAGCAAAGCAACACAGAGGCTTCCATTAGGTTCTCTTCTTTCACTGGGGTCTGCTACCACCTGCCTGACTTTTTTTTTTTTTTTTTAGAGAAACTTAGATTACATAAATGTTACATAAAAAATATAGGGGATTCCCATTTGCCCTGCTCCCTTGCCCTCCCACATTTTGCCACATCACCAACATCCTTCAGTAGTGTAGTGCATTTGCCACAATTGATGAAAACATCTTGGAGCATTGCCACTAAGTGTGGATTATAGTTTATACTGTAGTTTACACTCTCTCCCACATATTTTCATAAGTTGTTACAAGATATAAAATGGCCTGTATCTGTCATTGCAATGTCATTCAGGACAATTCCCAAGTCCCCATAATGCCCCCCAATTATACTTATTTCCCTCTCCCTTGCCTCAGAACCTCCAGTAGCCACTGCTTCCACATCAATGATGAAAGTTTTTCCATTGCTAGAATCACAATAAGTCTATAGTAGAATAACAGTAAGTCTGCTCTAGTCCATCTTTCATTCCCCAATCCTGAGGATTTTGGGATGGTGATGCCCATGCCACCTCTAATTGAGAGGGGACTTAGATCCCATGGGGCAGATGGTTGGGACTAGCTCGCTTGCAGTTCAGACTCTCTCTGTTCCTTGAGATGATCATTGTCAATCATCATCTCCTTGTTAGTTATCCTGGGTGAGTACAATGAACTGGAGAGTAGGTGTTGCAAATCTGTTGAGATTCAGGGTAATTGGTACATGGACAACCCAAAGATTTAAGTCTCTTGGACATACAGCTATCAACTCTAGCTCAAATAAAAGGGGCAGAAGAGCCATGTGTAGGGAAACCACTATTGTGTCCAACTCTGTCCCACTGGGGAGCATAAATCCCAAAGTAGGGCCCACTGGCAGGGTGTCAAACTTCTGAGTTGTCTGCCTTGCCTATTGTATATGGATGTCTCCAGAGCCCTCAGGAGCCCTGCTATTTGAGGGATATTTACTTTGGCAGTCAATGAGTTCCTGCTGAGAGGTACATAAGTGTAACCTCTGGAATGACCTCCAGACTCACTTTGAAGTCTCTTTGCCATATAAACTCATTAGTCTTTACTCTTTCCCCCTTTTGGTCAAGGTCTTTTTCCAGTTGCTTTGCTAGTTGGTGCTCGGTAGTAATCCCTCTGTGCCAGGGAGGCTCATCCAACTTCAAAAATGAAGATCTTAAGTGCCAGGGCCAGAAGTTTCCTCAGAAACTCGGGCAAATTTCTCTCTCCCCCTTTGTATTAATGCCCAACTACTTGAATAATTTTTGTGAAGTAGTACTTAGGTTTTATTTACTGTTTCTGCCTTTCCATAAGGCTTGGGGGTGGGCCAGGACATAAATTTGAGAAGTAAATATCTAGGCTTATTCAGAATCATCCTTACCCTCCAGCAACCTCTAAGAATGAGTTCTCCTTTTGTAGCTTCATTTGTGCCTCTTGAAAATTACCTAATAGGTAAGTCTAGGCTGCTGGATGGCTGATAAACACACACTTCTGAATCTCAGTATTAGACCCAAATTGAGAAATAGGGCTTCATGATAATAATAAAGAATCTAGAATAGTTCTTGACATATGTTTCAAGCTGGAAAAAAATAGGTTTCTTTCCTGCATCACTTCTCTTCACTTTTCTACTACAAATTCAAAAATATTTTAAGAAAAAACTTTCAAAATGAAGCATACATATATCAACATCATTCTAACAGCAAACATCAAATGCAAACTAAATGTGCAAAGGAGCAGTTAGTTTTGGCAAGCCATATAACAAAATAATTTCATCCTTTAAAGTGATATATTCCCAAATTTTTATTGATAAGAAAATACGTAGGCTATAATTCTGAATAATAAAGCAAGATAAACGTGTTATGATGTCAAAAATATTTATACAGCAAAGCCTGGATGGAAACACACTTCAATTACTAACCATGGCTTTCTCTAGGTAGTAAGAGTTTGTATGGTTGCTGTTATCTTCTTTGTACGTGAAAATATTTTCCAAAAATTACAAAAGGTAGTTGTTCTATTTTTACATTGGGTAATAAATAATTTGATTAATCATGTATCCAAGAAACAGCTTATTAATTGGTACTCTGTAGAAATAGGGATTTTCCTAATGATATGCTCTTAGGAATTCTTCCTCTGAGATATTAACCTTTATGCCAGCACTTTCCTACTACCTGCTCCTCAGCTATCTTTAGGACAAGCAGGGTAGTCATACTATTTGTATTAGTCCGTCAAAGGGGTGCTGATGCAAAATACCAGAAATTGGTTGGTTTTTATAAAGGAAATTTATTTGGGGTAGCAGCTTATAGTTACCAGGCCATAAAGCATAAGTTTCTTCCCTCACCAAAGTCTATGGCCATGTGTTGGAGCAAGACAGCTGCTGACATTTGCCAGGGTTCAGGCTTCTTGGGTTCCTCTCTTCCTGGAACTCTGTTTATCTCTAGGCTTAGCTCCTCTGTTACCTCCACAAGGTCAGCTGTAGACTATGAGGCTCTCTAGGCTTCACCACTCTCCAACAAGGCCAGCTGTGAACTGTCAGGTGAACGGCTTCTCTCTTTTTCCAGGGCCTTCTCTCCTTCCTCACGACCAAGCTCCTCTGTGTGCTTACTTTCCCAGGCTCCAGCATTAAAAATCAGCATCAGAATTCTAACTCTTTCCTTTGACATGTCTTTTATCTCTGAGTCCCCACCCACCAAGGGGTGGGGACATAACACCCTACTGATGTGGCTCAATCAAAGCCCTAATCATAATTTAATCATACCCAGAGGAACAGACCAGTTTACAAACATAATCCATATCTATTTTTGGAATTCATAACTATATCAAACTGTCACACTATTTTAAAAGTCCTCATTTCTTTAGTCCATAACTAATTTGGGAGAGAAAGAAGCTCTTTGCAGTTCCCTTAAAACCCTTTTGCTAATAAACTGTTCTGCCATAAGACTTGCTATTATTTTTTAATAATTAGAATTTTTCTTAGTTCTTATGTATCCCATTATTATGTCTAAACAAATCCCTAAAACAATATAAGTATATACTACATCTATGAACATGCTCCTCAAATGGATGGAGAGTACACCGCAGTTTCAGACTCCTACAGCAGCCAGCACTGACTCAATATGGCCAGATGTACAACGGACACTGCCTCCAGACTGGCTCTGTTTCATGGTGCCAAAGGGTACTATGCACCAGGCCAGTGAAATACTGGCACTTTACCTTCCTAGTCTCTCTCTAGTATCAACTGTGTTACAGTATGCTGGCTGTGTGGAGGGCATACAAAGTGGAGCAATAATCACCAGAGTACTGTGAGTAAAACTTAAGCAAACACAATTGGC
>JAQZBX010007592.1:0-50141 GCA_029593785.1 Cabassous unicinctus | reverse complement strand
GTGAGGGTGGCTTTTTTTTTTTTAATAGCCCCTAGCCTAGGTGGGAGCCGTGGGCTCTATGGTGATTGAGAGGAAAGTTTTTTGAATTCAGCTGTCAAAGCCAGGGCAATCATCCATCCCTCCTGGGTGGAAAGCGATTTACAGTGTTCCTTTTTAGTGGCATCCTAAGGCAAACAGGCACATTTGTTTCCATGGAGAATCCACTCTTTCCACTAAGGTAGTTGCCTGCTTGCTCTCCCCTCCCCTCCCTTTCTCCTTCCTTCCTTTTCTCTCGTTCATTTCTCCCTTTCCTTTCTCTTTCTCTCTCCTCCTTCTTTCTTCCACTGCACTTTCTGCCAGCTGGAGGGCAACGTGCTGTCCTGCCTTCACCCCTGCGAAGGGCAATGCTTGTCCCCTCCCTCATGCTCAGAGCCACCTGGGAGCTAAGACATTTCCCCTAGATCTTTGGACTGTTTTCTTCCCAAGAACTTGTTTTTCAAAGAGCCCAGAGCAGTGGAGTGAGCTTGGGCCAGGACTGGGGAGGCCGCGCCGCGGTCTGCATTCTGGTTCAGTGGGCAGGTACCTGTGTAGCCCCAGGAGACTGCTGCAGCTCAGGTCCTTCACCTGGGCGAGGATAGCTCTCCCAGCAGCTATCAGGAGAAGATGCTGGGGAGTGCGCTACATGCCTTCCTTCCTGAAGGTTCTCTGGCTCACTCAGCGGGCACTGCTGCCTTTTGGCCCTGAAGTTCATTTATTAACAGCTCTCAAGGGAAGCCGGGAGGCTCCCTCAGCCCAGCAGTGTGAGAGCCTCTGGGACTGGTAGTTGAGTTATGTTCTGGGAGGCTGGCAGAGGGCTAAGGCTCTGCCAGGACTTTGGTCATGGGGAGCTTGGGGGTGGGGGACACTCGGGGCTCGTTATACTTTGTATCTGAGGCATTTCAGAAATGGCGGTAACCCTAAAGAGCAGTATCTTGGTATGTGGAAAAGAACAGGAAGCTAAAGCTAATCTCAGAGCGTGTGTGTGCATGTGTGTGTGTAGTGTGTATATCATGGAGGTGGGTGCGTGCACACGTGAGCATGTCTCTGTGTGTGGCTCTCGTGTGTGTACCCTTCTGCGTAGGTGAGCAGGCCGTCTGAACAACAGCCGCCTATTTATTTTGCCTTGGGTTGGGAGGCTTCAGTTATAGGATGTGAATCCTCAGCAAATGGCCAGAATCCTCAGATGTCTGGCTCTGAGAGGATGGAGCTGGTCTGGGACGCCTAGTGCCCCAAGCGGAAGCCTCTCTGCCCCTCCCCTGCCAGCCTGCGCCTTAGGGCACACTTGTCTGTGTCCAGGTGGCCTCTTTCTGCTCTGAGTTGACTTGTTTCCCACTGTTGTGGGTAAAGGTATACATGTGCTTACTCGGACCCAGCCAAGAACATGCCAGTGCTTTTCCCTTTCATCCTCCCTCCTTTCTTTCCTTCCTTCCACAAATACTGAACACCTTTTCTGTGTCAGGTCCTGTTGTATGTGCTAAAAATACAAAGATGATTTGGAAATAGTCCCTGCCCTTGAGACACTTACAGTCTGTTTGTGGACCAAGATGAGCCAGCCTCTTACTCCTGTCATGGAGGCGCCCCGAGCGCTCTGACAGCCCAGAGGGTGGCCCCTTCCTCCCAGGGGCTCCAGAAAGGCTTCCAGGATGAGGCGATGCTTGGACTAAATCTTCAAAGTCCAGCAGCTGTCTAGGCTGAGGCTTTGTAAGGATAACTGTTCCTTTTCAGAGGGTGGTCCTTGGGGGGCAGTACTTCCCACTTCCAGAGGATCAGAAGAGCTCGTCTATATCGTTCCTTATTAGCAATGACTGGACTACGTGCTGCTTTCACAGCTTTGCGCTAGAAAGACACATTTAATGGACTGATAAGCAATGCGTGGCAAGCAAGAATTACGAGATGAGTCCCCCTCCCCTGCCATTATTTGTCACTTTAGTTCTTCACAGGGGGAGAAGACGAGAGTGAAGGGATAAGCAATTATTGAGCACCTATTATATGCCTGGAGCCTTTAAACGTTATCTCCTTTAGTCTTCACACACAGCTCTGTAGTAGGTTGGTTAGCCCCATTTCACAGTTGAGGAAGCTTGTCCAAGGTTAAGTAGTTTGTTCAAGTCAAAAAGCAGGACCGTGGGGCATAATCTGTATGGCTCAACTCCCAAGCCTGTGCTCTCTTTCCAACATACCCCATTGCCTACAAGAATCTTCTGTAGAGAATGTAGCATTATTGCCAGTAGACTTCTTGTCAAGGATCATAAACTTGGAATTAAATATAAAGTCATTAGTATCCCAGAAAAAAGAAAAACCCTGATGCCTGCCCCTTTGGGGTGGGGGGAAGCGAGCATGCCTTAGCGAGATGGACTATTAACATACATTGTCATTGACATCAGTATTGCAGCCTCTTTCATTTGGAAAGCCAGGATGCTGCTAATTTGCATACTGCTTTGCATTCATTTGCATTCTCTCTCTGTATGCAAAATCAAACGCAGCTAATTAGTGTAACCTTGTTACAATGAGCTGCAGGCCCAGCCTTCTGTGCTAGGGCATATGGAGCCCAGAACGGGGACCAAAACAACCCAAAGCCCGTCATGTCCTGGGTTGGACACTCCGGGAGGGTGGGGAGGGACGCACACACCCTGAATGGAAAGTAGTGTAACTGAGTATCGTTATTTTTCAAATAGTGTCCCTTTGAAGTAGCTATTGCAGAGAGAGAGGGTGGGAAAGAGAGAGAGAGATCAAAGAAGGTGGCCAGAACTGCTTTGGACAGAAATTTGATGGAGAAAGAGCACAAGATCCAGAGCCCAAAGGCCTGTTAAAAGTCTGGATCGGAGGTTGGCTTTGCTCCTTACAAGCTATGGACCTTCACTTCATGGACTTGTAGGGATTAAGTGGGCGTGGGGGGTGCTGGGGAGGATGGACAGGAAGGTATCTGCAAGTGTTAAAGCACAGTGCAGACGTGCATCAGCCCAGAGCAGGTGCCCCCAGGTCTGCTCTCAGCCTCGCAGGCCCAGTCCCTGGATGTGATCCTTGAGGCCAGAGAAGTCCAGGCTGCGGCTCCCCCACCACTCTGCGCCCAAAGACCCATGCTTTCCAAAGCAATCCTCAGAACACAGCATGTCAGCATGGATTTTTCAGCCAGACAGCTTTGATTCAAATTCTGGTTATAGCACTTGGTAGCTGGGCTAAGTCATCTCCTGAGCTTCCATTTCTTTATCTTTAAGATGACCATGAGAATAAAAGTCAGAAACACTCCTAATGTCCATCATTAGGACACTAGATAAATAGACAGTAGTGCATCCATACATAGGAATAATATATAGCCATATAAAGGAATGATGAAACACTCAGTATACTGATACGGAGTGGTCACCAAGATATACAGTTAATCGATAAAAGCAAGATGGAAAAGTGTATATGTAATATGCTACTAAGTTAAAAGAAGAAATAAACTGTTTATCAGCTGTTCGTCCTTCCCCTTTCCATCCCCCTTCCATCCCCCTTCCTTCCTTCCTTCCTTCCTTCCTTCCTTCCTTCCTTCCTTCCTTCCTTCCTTCCACCCTTCCACCCTTCCTTCCTTCCTTCCTTCCACCCTCCCTCCCTCCCATTTCATCTTTCTAGATAACTGTCTTCTTAATCATCTGCCTACCATCTAACTATTAATCATATGCATAAAAGAGTTCTCTGAGAATATACAAGACCCTAATAATATCTGTTGTCTCTGGCAAGGGAGGGGCCATCAAATGGCTGAAACCAGAGGTGGGTGGACAGTTGTCTCCATATACCCTCTTACATCTTTTGAATTCTGAACTATGTGCATTTATTATGAATTCGAATACAATTATAACAATTAATCAGAGATGCGGAGAGAATTGAGATAAAGTATGTAAAAATCCCAGCACAGTGCTGGATTCTGGGCCGCAAGCAATCAGTAAATGGAAACTACTATTTATTATCACATGCACCCAAATCTAGAACTTATAGTGGGTATGTCCACATACATGCCAGCTAGCATTTAGCAAGCATCCAAAATGGACCAGGCTCTCCTCTAACGGAATCACAGTCAGTGTTTCATTTAGTGATTCCCCTGACCACGCTTAGAGATATGTATTATTTTGACTCCCATCTTACAGATGTCACCAAGGCAAAAACTTACTTGTCAGGTGCTTGTCAGATGAGGAGAAGCCACTCTCCCCTGAACAGTGATGGTGACATTCGTGTTTTCTGACTCTTCCCCCCTTTCCCAGACTCCATGCAGACTCTGGCCTTTCTGTTAATCTACTTCTTTTTACAGATTCTCTGTTACGATAATTTTGATTTGATAGTGGCTTTTGTTCTGTGTCATCCAAAGACTTATTTTTCCCAATGGCCAGTAGACTCAGGTATTTCAGCCCCACATTCGTATTCCATTAATTAGGACGGTCCATTTAGCACCAAGGGTATTTCCCATTTGTCAAAGTAGATCGCATTACTGTTCACAAATACTCACTGCCTCTCGAGGGGTAGCTTTATACTTCTCAGCCCCGTTGATGTACAGGCTGGCCATGTGACCTGGTTTGGCCCTGAAATGTGCGTGGCAGTGACAGCTGTCCCTCCCAGCAGAAGACAGCCTGCGGTTGGCCATGTCTTTTCCTTCTGGCCTGATGACTGGAGAGGTTGTGGACGAGGCTGCTCTAGAGCTGGGTCCTGGAGGGTGGCCCTATGGAATGCTCATTGGCAGCCTGGGAGGGACGTGCTATGTGACTAAGAAATAAACCTTTGTTTTTATAAGCTTTCGAGATCTGGGGATTGGTTCTTATGACAGCATAACCTTGTCTACCATGACAGCGACATTGCTCTTTATTGACGATTATGAGGTTACCTTCCAGAGAATGGCCTTTCTCTCAATTCTGGAGGCCCATTACTGGGGCCCCTATCAGCTGACTGCAGTTGTTACCCTGGAAGGCTGGATCCTAACAATACTGTCAATACTGAAAATATTTTGTTGTTCCACTTTAGAAACCGCAGCTAGTGCTTTATAGGCATAATCTAATCTTGACAACGGCCCTGTGAGGTAGGTACCATTAATTTCTCTTTCACAGATGAGGCAAACAGAGGCTAAGAAATTTTTGGTAATGCGTCTAAGGTCATGTAGCTAAGTGGCAGGATCAAGACTTAAATCAGGGTTTGTCTCAGACCCAAGCCCCAATCTCATTGCTTTCTACTCATAATTTTTCCCCCAGAATGAATACTATCTAGCTGAGTCACACACCTTATTCATCGCATATGACTACAAACACTTGGCTGTTTTTGGAAATCAAAATAATTATGAAATAATGAAAATACAGTGGACTTGATGTCAGGAGATGTGGGGTCAGTTCCCAGCTGTGTCTTATAAGCCGTAAGACCTTGGGAGAGATGCTTATTTTTCACTTTCCTCTCTGGACCTTGGTGTTTATATTTGTGAAATGAAGCACTTCGCCTCAGACTGCTTGGCCTCTGGAATTGGCCCGTGGGTCCTTCAGCCTCCTGACAGCATATGCACAATGTTGCGTGTATTTTTCTGGGCAGAGTGTTTGTCATATTCATCAGGTACTCGAAGGGGTCTGTGATGTCCCGAAAGATGAGGACATAATAAATCTGATTCTTTGAGTTTGATTTATCCCTTTCCCCAGAATCAGTGGGTGTGGAGGCTGGCAGAATTCAGTCTGACTGAATGGGAGTGGTGTTTTGGAGGGTGAGTATAAGATTTATCGAAGTATAACTGGAAAGCAAGCTGTATCATTTCAGTTTTTAAAAAATCATTAAAAATGTTCCCACTTCACAATCCTGTGGCTCCTTCCTCCTTACACAGCACAGAAGCTGTCCTTTTGTCTCCCCAGCCACGGACTGTCATTACTTGTGGCTCTTGGTCATTTCCTGTCTCACTCATTCAAATAATCATGTTATTTTGACTGGGATGAGAGTGGATACAGAGCTGTGTTTTCAGCCAGACAGTGACTGGTGGGTGCATTTCCTTGAATGTGGGAGGAAAGGAAAGCAGGGCAGGGAAATAGCATTCATTGGTCCCCTGCAGTATCCTGGACTCCGCTGGCAATTCATTCATTCATTCGGTCATGCATGTCTTCTTTTTCAACCAGTGTTTATTGGGTACCTGCTCTGTGTGGGACACCATTCTGGGTTTTGGAGATACAGAAGTGAACAAATGAGATGAAAAGAAGCCCCCTCCCCCCCCATTTCTTCACTTTATGTTCTGATGGGGGAGATAAAATACTTTAGCAAAATATTAATAAAACCATATATTGATAAGACATATGTGCTTCCTGCATGCTGCTTCAGGAGAGGATGGCAGGGTGTCCTGCATAGTCTAACCCCCATGTTACAGGTGAGGAAATGGAGGCTTAGAGACATGAAAAACCTCAAGCAGTATCACATAGCCCATGCAAGGTCAAAAAGATTTCACATGTAGGTCTGGCTGACTCCCAAATCCGTATTGCTTGCCCTACATAAAGCAGCGACCACTGCATAAATCCCTGTCCTTTCAATGTGAGCTGTCGGGCCAAATGTGCCTTAGGGGCATTCTGTCCCGTGGAGATCTGAGTTTATGTGGGGAAGACCAACTCCCTCACTCCTTCTGCCCCCTCAGATTCCTGAGCCGTGTGCAGTAGAGCTCACGCTATGCTGTTGAGTCTGTTATTCAACACTGTCAACACCATAGCAACGTGCTTCAGGAGGCCCTGAAACAAGGGGCCTGATAGGTGAAAAGGAAGTAATGGCAGGAAAAATGTTACAGATCAAGTCTTCACCAATGAATCCACTAATCCAACTGACTGTGAGAAAGGAAGAGGATATAAAATGTACCAAGGCAATGTTCAAGGAAAAGCAGAAGGCTTAGCTCCAGATTATGGGCCTCAAAACACATAATACAAGCAATAGCTGAGAAAGTTAAGAATCAGCAACAGTAAAGAGACACCAAGAAAGTACATTCCACCCCAGAGCCCTCTTCCAATAAGATTTTCAAAAATCAACATTCTTGATGTGTTATTTATCAACAATAAATTGTGCCCATCTAAAATGTGCAATCCAATGAGTTTTGACAATTATTTGCCCCTAAAAAATCACTGCCACATCAAGATAAAGAACATTTCCATCACAATCAAAAGTTACCTCTTCCCCTGTGCAGCCCACCTCTCTCTCTACCCTGGCTCCAGGCAATCACTGATCTCCTTTCTGTCTCTACAGATTATTTTGCATTTTCTAGAATTTTATATAAATGGAATCATACAGACCCTTGTGCCTAGCTTCTTTCACTTCAAATAATGCTTTTGAGATTTATCTGTTGTTTTAGCAGTAGTTTGCTCCTTTTTAATGCCGAGTAGTATTCCATTATATAGCTATACCTTATTTATCTATTCATCTGTTGGTAGAAATTTGGATTGTTTCCAGTTTTGACCTATTACAAATAAAGCTGTTGTGAACATTTGTGTACACAGCTTTTATTTTCATTTCTTTGGGGTGAATACAATTGGGAACAGCTTAATCATATGGTATGTTTAACATATTTAGAAACTGCCAAATGGTTTCCCAAAGTACATGAACCTTATATAGCTCCACTGGTAGTGTATGAATATCCTTGGTATGGCCAGTCTTTTTAATTTTAGATGTTCTAGTAGGTATAAAAAGGTTATCTCATTGTGGTTTGAATTTGCATTGCCCTAATAATGGTGAACATCCTTTTGAGCTTTTTTTGTGCTTATTGGCCATTCATAGATCTTCTTTAGTGAAGTGTCTGTTTACATTTTTTTTTTATTCTGTTGGTTGAATTGTAGGAGTTCTTTATATATTCTGGATATAATTCTTGGAAAAATGTATGCATTTTGAATATTTTCTTCCATTCTGTGGCTTGCCTTTTCATTTCCTTAGTGTCTTTTGAAGAGCAAAAGCTTTAAGTTCTGATAAAGTTCAATTTATCATTTTTTTCTCTTTTGATGGTTTTGCTTTATTGTGTTTGAAAGAATCTTGGCCTATTCCAAGGTCACAAAAATTTTGTCTAGAAGTGTTGTAGCTTGGGTTTTATATTTCTGTCTAAGAACCATTTTGAGTTAATTATTGTATATTCTGTGGCCTAGGGGTTGATTTAATTTTTGCCATAAGGATATCCAGTTGTTCCAACATAATTTGTTGAAATAGCATTCCTTTTCTCTTTGAATTAGCTTGGCACCTTTGTCAAAAATCAATTGAATATATATGTGTAGTCCTATGTATGGATTCTTTTCTGTTCCATTGGTCTATTTGCCTATTTGATTGATGCCAATCCCATGATGTCTTTTTTATTGCAGCTCAATAGTAAATCTTGAAATCAGACAGTAAAAATTTTAAGTTTATTCTTCTGGCTTTGGCTATTGTAGGTAGTTTGCACTTCCATATAATTTTTAACTCTTTTCAATTCGATTTAGACTTCTTTTGGTCTAGCTCCTGATCTATTTTGGTATATGTTCCAAGTACAATTGAAAGGAATGTGGCTTCTGCAGTTGTTGGGTATAATGCTCTATAAATATCAATTAGTTAAGATGGTTGGCAGTGTGGCTCAATTCTTTTACATGTATCTAGCGAGCGAAGTGTGCTAATGTCTCCAACTCTGAATGTGGATTTGCCTATTTTTCCCCTTATTTGTGTCATTTTTTGCTTTACATACATTGAAGTTCCTGGATTAGGAGCATGTACATTTATAATTGTTGTTTCTCTCTGAATATTGACCCTTTTATCATTATGAAGCCTCTCTCAATGTCTCTGGTTAATAATCCTTACTTTCAAGTGTATTTTGTCTGATACATATTCAACCCCTCTACCTTTCCAACACTTATTGTTTAGGTATCTTTTTCATTGTTTTACCTTCAGTCATTTGGTTCTTATTTTTAAATTATGTCTTTATAGTTGGTTCTTGAACTTTTATCCAGGTTGTCACTTGCTACTTTGGACTGAATTGTTTTGTCCACTTATAGTTAATGTAATTATTGATAAGGTTGTATTTAGGGCAGGCATTTTGATCTTGGTTATTTTTCTCATCTCTTTTTCATTTTAAAAGAATTTCTAACACATACGGAGCACTCAGTAAATGTTGGCTATTGTTATTACCACTATTATTTTATTATCATTATCCTTATCACCATCTCCTGCCATTTCCTCAGAAGTGCTGCCTATTCCAGCTATAGTAAACTCTTTGTAGTTTCTCAAATGAAACTTAAACTCAGAGAGAGATTAAGGAACTTCTTGCCCATGATTAACTAACTCCCATGAGGTAGAGTTAGAATTCAAATCTTGCTCTGCCTACATCCAAAGCTGCAGTATGATCTGCTTCGGAGAAAAGCTGGTAAATGTGGAAAGATCCCGTCTCCATCTCCTTTTTTCTTTATCCAGAACCTCTCTTCTAGTTCTGTTAGGCCTTTTGATACTATTCAGTCCTTGGCTGTAGTCCTGGGGGTGGTGAGCATTCTAAGAAGGAACGGTGACATTTCCACACACCTGCCTGGGTTTTCTTTCCTAGAATTAAAGGCTTCTCTTCCTGTCTCTGAAATCATGAAATAGCTTCTTTTTTTGAGGGGGGGGGGCAGGGGGGTGGAGGGGGGGCGCCGGGTTGGGGTTTGGGGGCTTACAAAGCCATTACTTCCACTTGGGATATTTGCAATCAGTAACACATTCCCTAAAAGCACCTTGATAAGCTCTGAAAGAAGCAGGCTGGGAAGGAGGCCTCATCAACCTGCAGCAGATACTCCTGAAACATGCTCTGATTTACCTCGGTGTTCTGCAAACTTTGCCGTCGAAACCTTGTATTGATCTTGTTTTGGGCTCTGTCAACACCGTTACCCCTTGGGTCAATACTTCCCAAGTATCCATCTCAGGACAAGTTGGGATGAAGAAATCACTACTTGACATTTCCACCCAAGATGTTTTCTTTGTGTTGAGGGAATTTCTTTAACACTCTGTCAAAAACCCAGAGGGGCCGTGGGACCAGCGTGTGTGTATATATATTAAATCTCTAAAATTTCCCCTCTCTCACATCGGATTGTCTTTTCCCTGATTCCCTTCTTGCAGCTGTCTCTCTCCTCTGTGTCTGTTTCCCTTTATTCTGTTTTTCTTCACCTGTCCCCATGGCTATCTTTTAACTCATTTCTCTCATCCACATTTCTCCATTTCTAACTCAGGTCTCTTTATCACACAATAAAACTCTCATTAACTGTCTATCAGGAGAAAATAATTTTTCTTTTCCTAAATCTAGGGATAGTTGCCAGTCCCATTAACTCCCCCTGTTTCCTAAGTTGTACTGTAAAGGTCCAGATAGTAAATATTTCAGGCTTTTCCAGTCATAGATGTGTTGTAATTACACATCCCTGCTGTTGTAGTGCAAATACAGCCAGAGACGGTAGGCAAACAAATGTGTGTGTCTGTGTTCCAATAAAACTTTATTTACAAAAATAGTTTGCCGACTCCTGCTCTAGGACACTTGTTGTCGGAAATGAGGCGGCTCTGATGTGTTTCTGATTTTCTTCTTTGGTTTCACTCCTTTTGGCGTGATTGTCCACAATTACACGGGAAGAGTAGAGCTTGGATTTGAACCAGGTCTGCCTGAATCCCAGCACATTCTGAGTCCTACCTCATCACACTTCTCCAACGATACAGTTACAATCTGTTGAGGATCCCTTTCCAAGAACCTTCAGTGCTCCCCATTGCCTACCAAATGAGTTGCTTCCTTAGTGAGGCATCCAAGTCCCTCCAATGTAGGGTTCCAACCCCCCTTTTCAGGTTTCTGGTCCACTGGATCTTTACTTATAACTTCCACTGCATCCATATTTGCCCACTCACTCTCCTCCAGGCACCTCAGGTGCATTTCCATGGCTGCTTGTGGTCTGTATTTCTCTAACCAGGAATTCCTTTTTATTTTCCTACCCATTTATATATCCTTCTCAACCCTTCTTAACCTTCAGGTGTCAAGTCAAATCCACTTATGGAATGTGAATCAGGTGCCCTTGTAGGTCTTATTTGTATGGAACTCCCCTACTAAAACGCCAGTGCTTTCCCATTGCACTCACCTGGGCTTGCAAAGCCTCCTCCCCTGCCAGTTGCCCCCATACTCAGCCCACTCTAGACACACCTGGCTTCCTAGCTATTCTGTGGATGTGTCAGATACTCTCCCACCTCAGTGGCTTCTGCTTGGAATGCTCTTCCTCTTGTTTTCCAAATGGTTGCATAACCCATGTCCTCCCACCATTCAAGTCTCTACTTAAATTTATCTCCTCCTAGAGCCCTTCCCTGGCTACCTCATCTAACATGGCATACCCTGATACTCTTCTGTGACCCTGTTGCATTTTTTCATAATAGCATGTGTTCACAACATCATTTTATATATTCAATTGTTTATTGCCTGTCTCCCCAACTAAATTGAAAGCTCCTTAAAAAGAGGGATCTCATATTCACCAAATCCATTAAAAAGCTTACTCAATATTTGTTGACCAATTGAAACCACTGGCAGAATGAAACTAATTATGGGGAAAGCTCAAACAGAAAGATTGAACAATTGAAACAGCAGAGTGGTTAGACATAATCTTTTTAAGATCCTCTCTAACCCTAAGATTTAATGCCTTGGGGTGATACCATCTCTTTCTGAAAATTGGCTCATCCCCCTAACTTCGGCATTTCAGTTGATGGGTCCATCTTACTTTTAGCCATCCAGGCTTAAAACTCAGCCATCTGTCAATGCCAGGAAGTTGTCCAGCCTTTCTCCATCCTTTAGCTTGGCTTCTCTTGCACGTTGGCTTCATGCCACAAGCAGGCTGGCTCTGTGGGGCAGGGAAGATAGCCACAGATGTTTCCAATTTGTTTCCTCCTGGACTAGCAACTTCGGTTGCAAAGACTTCAGTTGCAAAGGAATCTCTCTTTCCATTGTCTGTGGATCAATCTGTGAAAGCATTGTGATTGGCCCTCCTTGAGTCACGTGACTGGTCATTACTGCAGAGGGACTGATTTTTATGATGGGCCTCCTTGTGTGTACTCCTGAGACTGGGGATTGGGGTGTGCAGCCCTGATGGAAGTCTTATAAAGACTGTTTGGAACGGAGAAGGGGGACACTCTTGAAAGGATAGAGGTATTATAGAGACAAAAGCAGCACACATCCACAGCACAGCTGCCCGCTCAATTTTCTTAAGGCTCCGTTTGCTCAGGCGCTTACCTGCTGAAAGGCACAAAAGGGGTCAGTGCCTCTGCAGGCCCAGGTGCACGAGGCTCACCCAGCACCACCTCTGTAGGAGGTTCCAGAAGACTTGCTTGGTTCACTGAATACTTAAGGATCTTTCTACTCCTGAGCACTGTCGCTAGATGATGGGCAAACTGGACTTCCTGCAAAGCATCGTCCCACTTTCTGTCTTCCTTCCTTTTCACTTCTGCTGTTTTTTCTTCCTGGAATGCTCTCTCCTCCCCTGTCTATCCCAACACATGTTCAAGACCCATTCCAAAATCCTTCTAAAACCTTCTCTGATGCCCCTGCCTCTGAATCTTCATCGCCTCTAATTTATATAGATCTTTACTTGTACACTTGTATTCTCTCTTCTAGGATAACATCTTGAGCATAAGGGCTTCCTTTTTCAGATTTATTTCTGTATTCTCTCTTGTTCTTAGAATATTCCTTTCACATGGACAGCATGATTAACATTTTGGATTTAATTGAACTAAATTGAACATGCCACTCTACCTAACTTCTGCAGTCTGTAACACTTATTTAGTATTTACATTTGCCAGCTTCTGTTGTTAATTATTTCTTTATGCATATTTATCTAAATATTCCCATTATCTATGTTTGGGCCTTCACAATATTATGTCCTTAAAAGTTGTTTTATTCAATGTGGTGGGTATTGATTGTGCACCTAGTATGTGCCAGGGGCTGTTAGGTGCCACAGCCATAATAGGCAACACGGCAGGTACCTGGTTGGTACCTTCCCAGAGTTTATATTCTGGTCCAGACAGCAGATGATTAAATACACCGAAAACTGTGTGTTGTGAGCTAAAGTGGGGGTTGTACTGGGGAGCTGGCTGAGCATATGGGTGGATGTTAGATGAATGACTTGGGGAAGTGATGGGTGGGAAATAGCTTTTTCCTCTTCTTGATTTGGAGCAGGGATTCCCTTCTCCAGCCTGAGTTTAGTTCTCCATAGAGGGTTAAGCCCCCCACTTCTCTTCTTCTGGATTTCCATGGCACTCTCTTTTCTCCTTTCTCACTGTATGTAACACACCTTATTGAAATGTTCTATTTATAGTCTGGCTTACACACAGAAACAGGTTTTTCTTATTCCTTATGTCCAGCTCAGGGACTAGTACTTTGTGCGCATGTAGCACATGACCTGGTACCTAGTGGGTGCTCAAGAAACGCCTGTCAAATGAGAACAGCACTCAACAAGCAGGGACTGGAAGGACTGTGGCACAGATGGTGGCTGCCTTGAGGCCTGGCTAATGCACTCAAAGAGTTACTAGTGAAGGGCTCCTCGCTACAGAAGGAGGGGTGAAGGAGCCAGGGACAGAGACAAGGCTGATGTTCTGATGCTGTTTGAAAGATAATCTCCCCACAGCTTCCAACAAGGAAAGCACGTGACCCTGTGTGCTAGACCAGAGGACGATAGACCTTGACTCACAACTGCAGGGTGAGAGTTGCACTCATTATCTCCTGCCAGGGGGTTACTGGAAATTGCGCCCCCTCCCATTTCCTAAAAGCCTGGGCCATGGCCTTGTCTGGGGCCCATCTCTTGTTTTGAAGAAGTCTGCACTTTGGCACTTAGATTGTTTTCCTTCTTCAAAACAAAAATAGACTCAGTCCTTGGGCAAATTGTATTCTTTGGGGAGGGTGGGGGGTTGAAGTGCTATCCCCCAAAGTTGAAAATGGACACTGAATTAGCAGATGCCCTTGAGCTCTATTGGTGAACCCCATGAAGGGGAAAAGAGAAGAAGTTGTGGTGATTTATCATCATCAGTCATGTAATAACTACTATTTATTATTATATTAACATTTTACATTCATATGACCCTATGTGCCAGGTACCTGCTGAGCACTTTACGTGGACATTCTCATTTATTCCAAAAACAACCTCATGCAGTGGGGACTCTCAATACCCCCATTTTGCAGAGAGGTAACCTGAGGTTTATTGACCATTATTCTGTGCCAAGTAGTATCGCAAGTGGCATATAGCTCTCGTGGATTCCTCCTAACAGCCCCATGTAGTAACTACCGGTAGCTCCTGTTGGATCTGTGAGATAACCGAGATCCTAAGAGGTGAAGTCATTTGCTCAAGGTCACACGGTGACAAGAGCTGGAACTGGAACTCATGTCTGCTTGACGTGGGAGCCCGCCAAGCCACTCACTTTTCTTCCTAGCACAAATCTGTATCTACCAACAAGAAGGGGGATGGGGGAGTGGCCACTAAGGGTGGCCAGAAAGTCAGAAGCTCAATGATCTGAACTTTATAATTAAAAATAGCAGTGATCATTAATTCAGTGCCCGTTCTGTGCCAGACTACACTGAGATTATGGTGAATGCTAGCAGCCCCTCTAGGACTTGCTGCCCTGTCCCTTCTAGCTCTGAGACTTTGGGCATCTGCTAAAATATCTCTCATGTGGAATATGTTTTCTTTGGCTCTTCATCTTCTAATCTGCCCAGACTCAGATCAAATGCTGCCTCCTCCCTGAATTCCTTACCTGATTCTACCCGAGAAAACTGAGATATAAAGAATTCAGGTAAATTCCCCCAAAGATCCCACAGCTAAATCTGGGATTCACATCTTTATTTTATGCTATATTATTTCAGTTCCTCAAGCATCCTGTTCTCGTAAATGCTTCAGGACCTTTGCACATGCTATCCCCCAAGACACACCCTTTACCCTACCCCCCACGCTGGACTCAGAAGGTTGTCTCCTGTTAATCTTTCAATAGTCAGCTTCGATGCCACTCCTCCTCTTGAAAAGGCCCTTCTTGACCTCCCATGTGCAGGTTAACCCCCTGCTCTTGTCTCTCGTAGCACCCCACTCTCTTTCCTTCATAGCATCCATCACAATTTTGAATTACATGTTAATTCCTTCATTTATTGTTTATTAACTCTTCAAGGGCAGGAACACTGAGTTTTCGTAACCAGACCTCCATTGTCTACATCAGTTTTAGATACATAGTGGGTGTACAATAAACATTTTGGAGGGTACAGAGTTGAATGAGTTCAAGAGAAATTCAAGAACAATGAGAAAAAAGAGAGAGTGCCGAGGAGTATAGAAATACCCCACCCTCCCACCCCACCACCACTCCCCCTCCCACTGTGGGAATTTAGTGATGGAGGTGTGTGTGGCTGACTCTTGGAGTTGGGAGCAAGATACCTGCAGGGCTCTCCTGTGCTCCATGGCTTGCCGTTTCTGTGGTCACAGGCTCCTAAGAGTGCTGGGGGGTTGGAAAGGGAGTCTCTGATGACCATGGCCCTCTCTTGGGCTTGCAGCTGCCGTGGAGGCCGAGGCACAGCTGGAGCCTGTTGGAGGCCTGGCAGGTGGCTCAGTCTGCGGCGTTTTTTTCTTGCCTGGACACTGGCAGGGCTCTGACTTCAAAGCTGGAACATGCTGACCAGAACACTGTGACCTTTGGCACAATTCCCTCTCTGTGGCTTCCCTGCTTCCCAAGCAGGGAGGAGGGAGCTCAGCTTGGCTCTCCCCTGCCTGGAGGGCAGGCTTTCCTCGGATTTGGACAAGGAAGGGAAAGAGAGATGCGGCAGGGCCAGTGGCAGCACTGGGGAGTCAGATGGGATTCCACCATATGGAGAATTTGGCATTTTGATAAAATGTATGCCCAGCTACTGTTGGGAGTGCCTGCCTAGACTCTGGAAAAATAAAAGAGTGGGGCCACCTCTGACCTAAAAGACCCTGTCATCCAGCATCCAAGTGACATCTAATTAGGGATGAGTAAAATCTAACAGTTACTAAAGGCTCCCTGAGCTTCAGTTTTCTCATCTTTACATGGAAATAATAATACAAACTTCCTTGTTAATTATGAGGATTGGAGCTAATGGACATAAAGTCTCTAACACTCCTGGCATGAGATAGCAGCAATCAATAAATAACAGCTGCCATCACCATTGTCATATGATCATATATTTTTATTTGGCCACTTTATTGTGTATCATCTCATTTATCCTTATTATTGATTACCCTGTGAATAAGGTAGTGTTATTGACATAATCACTTTTCAGCTGAGGAACCTGAGGCTGCCAATAGATCATATTGCTCACCCACAGTCACATTGCTACGTCATGTTAAGATGGGGGTATAAATCCAGGTCCCTCCCATGCCATCTTAGGGCTTTTCCTGCTATTTGGGGAGGGGGCTGCTGAGCAATGGGAGTAGAATGTGGTTTATGTTGTTGATATCTGCAGAAAGCTCATTATTCTCAATATCATCATTACTATCAATAACAAAAATGGAAAGAACTGCCAACATTTGTAGAAGACTTCATAGTTCATGAGATACTTTCACCCACATTTTCTTTTTTGGAATCCATGATCCTGCCTTTGTAGATGGAAAATCTCTAGAGAAAGTATTGAGACAGTGACTTCATTGGGATACTTCTCTCTGGGTTAAGGCCTTATTTGCATGTGCCAGTGAGTGATTAACAAATTCCTCCAACGTGCTCTTGTGTGACCTGTTTCAATGTCAACTTTGCCATTTATGGGCTCTGTGACCTTGATCATTCTGTCTGTTTCTTCATCTGTAAAATTGGGATAATTATAACAATATGAGCCAATGTATTCAAAACTGCTTATCATAGTTCCTAGAACATATAAAACTTGATAAATAGTAGAGACTGTTATAGGTTGAAAACTGCCCATGCTCTGTTGTTAGTATTCCTTTTTTTTTTTTTTTTCTGCAGAAGTTGGGAAAAATTGGACTTTCAAAATTAACTTAGAAAAAAAAATTAAGTTAGAAAATACCAAGTAATCCTGTGAGCACTAGGGGAATTGGGAATCCGTCTCCAGTGTCCTAGGACAATCAGAAATAGCAGCGTCCGAGGGCGTGGCTTTGGTTCAGGACCACGGACAGTGCCCGACTTGCTCCCCTGCCCCTCTTTTGGGGCCCTGTGTACTCATGGGCATAAGATAGAAAGTCTTCTATCTTAGCACTTCCTTGTTCCATACTTGCCATAAATCTTCCGACTTCTCCACACCTGTCCTTGCCATTCTTCTTACCTGAAATGTTTCCCCTTCCTCTCTTACCACAAAATATTTCCAATATAACAAAAAGCTAAGAAGCCTGGGAAATAAAACAATCACCTTTGCACCTACCAGTCAGATTTAACTGATAGGGATATTTTGCACAATTGCTTCTGTTTTTTTTTTTTTGTTGTTGTTGTTTTTCTTTTTTTTAAGAGAAACTTGGCAGAGGCAGTTGAATCTCCCTAGCTCCCCTCCGCATCACATGGCTCTCCTTCCTCCCCCAGACCTTTGTCCTCAAGCTGCTGTGCGGCCTTCCGTATCTTCTCCAGTTCCCTTCCATCCACCCAAGTCATCCACATTTTTAACAGCCAGGTTGAGTCCTGACTGCTCCAGCTCATGCTGACCTTTCTTGTAGGGTATTGGTGCACTCAGCTTTGGAAGGTTTTGTGTGAGTTTTCATTTATCATCTTAATCATTTATCACACATGCTCTGCACAGCCCCTATTTTGAGGTATCGCTTTTCTACTTTCTGGAGTTGCAAAAATGAGTTCCACGTTGTTCCCCCTCCAAGATCTTGCAGAACATGGCATGTGAGTTAATGTTATCTTGCAGCCAGAAGGAAGGCTGGCTGGGAGAGGGACCCATCTTCAGAGTCTGTCACAGCTTTCACACAGGGATGAGATCACAAGTATAACCTTGAGGCCTTGAAACCAGAAGAATGGAAGCAGTACGAGGACAGGAAGCAAGGGAGGAGTACCAGTAATGTGTCAGGCCTTGTGCTGGGCTCCTTAAAAGTAGCGTCTTGTTCAATGCGCTACAAACGAGCAGGATGAGTGGGTTACTACCTTCCTTTACCAGGCATATAAGCAAGGCTTGGAGAGCCACAGACCTGGTCAGAAGTACGGCTCATATTTGAATCCAGGGCCTTCTACTGCCAATGCCTATATTTATGTGACTCCCGTTTTAGACTGTGAGCAGCTGGAGACAGAGGCTGAGCCTAATTCATTTCGATTCCCAGGACCAACACTGTCCCTTAGCATAGGATTTGATTCGTGAAAACTTAGGCTGTGGTGGCTTTCTTGGGTACTGTGGCAGTTTGATATTATTTATCAATTTCAAAAAGAGATATAGATTATGTTTATAAACTGATCTGCGCCTCTGGGCTTGATACCTTTTGATTGTATTAGATTCAGTGGAGATGCCATCTTGCTTCAACACGTGGCAACAGACATTTGATGAGGAAGTACCTCTTATGGTACCTTGAGTTGGACTTTTTTGGACCAAATAAGTACCCTTTATAAAAGCCAGCAGATTTCTGGTACTTTGCATCAGCACCCCTTTGGCTGACTAATACAGGTACAAAGGCAGCAGACACATGGGCTCTGCCCTCAAGGAGCTTACCATCTTGGAGGGAGGGCAGGCATTGATAGTAGAGGGAGGGAAAGAGTGTATAAGTGCCTCTCATCCAGCATGGGATTCCTACTCTGAATGGGAGGTGAGATTACATTGTCTTTGCTGGTCTTGTCCTTCACATGCATCAGGCCAAGTAGCCTGGGAATAAACCATTCTCCCAATATCCCTGGATTGTTGCAACCCACCCAAGCTGGCTCTCTTGCCCCAAGGTCTGACATGCCTGCTTCCCCCTGTCTTCTCTATCTGCCCCATTGCCCTGCCACTCCTCAGACTTTGGGCTTAATGTGCCACATGGGCTCTTTGTTCTCTCCTCTCCCTCCAGTGTTTTCTGCTGCTTGGTAAGAATCTACTGCTCCAGCCTGAGTGACTCTGTCAGCTGAACCCATGGCCTGGTTCTCCTTAATCCTTCTCTTCACTATCTCTGGGGTCAGAGAGATGTGGCTTCAGATATATACCATCCCCTTAATGCTCCTTCCAAGAACCTACGTCTTCCCCAAAACAGAGTCTGGGGCAGAGCTCTTAATCTCTGTGGACCACTTTGGTAGGCAGTGAAGCCAATGACCCCTTCTTAGAGTAATGTTTTTAAATGCGTAAAAGAAAAATACATGGGGTTTCAAAGGAAACTAGTTATATTGAGATACAATTATCAAACACTTTATATGTATGTATAGCACTGTCTTATTTATCTATTGCTAAGCAACAAACTTAGCTTATGAAAGCAGCAAACATTGCTCTCGCAGTTTCTGTGGATCAGGAGTCTTGGTGTGTCTTAACTGGGTTCTTTGGCTCAGGGTCTTTTCACAAGGCAAGCCTGGTGTCTGCCAGGGCTGTGGTCCCATCTCAAGACTCGACTGGGGATGGATCGCCTTCCGAGCTCACTCATGTGGTTGTTGGCAGGATTTGATCTCTCATGGGCTATTGGGTTGAAGGCCTCAGTTCCTCACTGATATTGGCTGGAGGCCTCCCTCAGTCCCTTGCTGTTTTAGTTTTCTAGCTGCCAAAGCAAGTACCATGGCTTAAACAATGGGAATTTATTGGCTCATGGTTTTAAGGCTAGGAGAAGGTCAATATCAAGGTGTCATCACAGTGATGTTTTCTCCCAGAAGACTGTGGCACTCTGAGGTTAGCTGCCAGCAATCCTTGGCCCTTGGCTTTTCTGTTACGTGGCAATGCATGCAGTGGTCTCTCCTGGCTTCTCTTTTTCTCTTCCGAGTTCTGTTGACTTCCAGCTTCTGGCTGCTTCCTGTGTATGCTGTCTCTCTCTCTCTCTCTCTCTCTCTCACTCTCTCTGACCTTCCCTATGAAGTCTTCAGTAATAGGATTAAGACCCATCCTGATTCAGCTGGGTGACACCTTAACTGAAGTGGCCTCATCAAAAGATCCTATTTACAAGGGTTTACACCCACAAGAATGGATTAAGTTTAAGAATGTGTTTTTCTGGAGTACATACTTGATGTGTGGGCCTCTCCACAGACAGCTCACAGGATGGCGTCTGGCTTCATCAGAGCCAGCACGTGGGAGGGAAAGAGAGGGGATGTGAGCACGATTGAGGTCACAGCCTTTTTTACCTAATCTCATAAATGGCATCCCCTCGCTGGTGCTGTATTCTTTTCATTAGAATCAAGTCACTAGGTCCAGCCCATATTCAAGTGAATGGGATTGCCCAGGGCTGGACAGAGGGAGGCACGGATTGCTGTGGGCCATCTTTGAAGCCCAACTACCACATCTATGATATGTGCTAATTAATGAAAGCAACACATAAGACGTAGCAGAGGCCCAATAGCAAATGGAACATTGAAGCAGAGATGCATATAAGCAACGTTTTGAGGTCTCTGCAATAGCGGGCGTGTGATTTGCCATCACCTATGATTTCTACGAATGATGAAGCCACAGGTGCTGCTAATAAACTATGGATTGTTGTTTACATTCAAAAGCGACGGGAATGTTAAACTTCAGTTCGAGGTGGGAGAAAATAAAGCTGTATTTTTTTCCTCATCCAAATTCAGACTCCCAGGAGTCTGTCCCCTGATCCTTGCAGAGTCCCTCGACCCCAGGTTAAGAACCCATGCTCAAGAATGGAAGGCAGGCAGAGATGCCTTACTTGCTGATCACAGATCACGTGGATCCAGCCTTCTGGGAGCTAAACGGCATCCCAGGAGATTTTACAAGATACCCAGAAGTGGGTGGGGTTAAGGATGTCCAGGTCCTGGTTCTCAGCTTTGCATGTCTGGAAGATCATTTTTCTGTATATTCTAAAGTGATCAGAATTTCAGATTAGACTTAGATCAGAGTCTTAAGAAGTGGATGTACAGTGTGTATTTTATTCACTCAACTACTGGTTCATTCAGTCACCCACACAGTCTTGCATTCCTTCAGCACACATTATCCAGCACACACTTATTGAACACTGCTGTGTGCCAGGCACAGTAATATATGCTGGGACCAGCAGTATCTAAGTGGTGGTTGAAGACAGAATCGCTGACCTCTAGGAGCTCATGGTTTTTTCATGCTGATCCTCAACTTATGGCACATACATGGCCATGACGTTACCCTAGAGAGAATCATTCTCTTTACCACTCATTCCTGCACTAGTCCATGAAATAGAAACCTCATACTCAGAAGAAATGGAGAGAAAGCTTCCTCCCTGGTTCTCTTCTCTGTAAATGAGTGGCTCTTTAGATTGTTGAGCCTGGAACTGCACTAATTATTGCCTCTCTCTTTTCACAGCCACAGGTATTCACCTAGTTCCTGCCTTTGCTATAAAGTTAGTCCACTAGAGCAGGCCTTGCCCTGAGTCAAGGCGATACACGGATAGGAATAGGAAGAGAGGGAAGGATGGAAGGAGAGAGGCCTGCAGTTTTCCAGCTGCAACTGGATGAGTAATCTCCATCCGAAGAGGAAGGAGCAGGAAGCCTGTTTAGGACTCAGTTCTAAACCATGTTCTCCAATCCATATTTAACCAGCTAAGGCAGATGGTTCATCTCTGCCTAACTCCTAGGCCGGTGGCTCAGTTGGAGGGGAGAGGACTATAATTATTCTCAGACAGTTTACTTAGGGTGACACACAATTCACCGGGCCCTAGACACAACTCCGCTCTTCTGTCTCCCATGCAAGAAGGCCATTATTATAGCCATGTTTCATTTTAATAGGTCTTCATTTTACAAATATTTATTAAGCATCTATTACATGCCAAGCAATGAGTTAGATGCTGGGGATGGAGGCAAGAACAGGGCAGATGGGGATCTGCTCTCAGGGAACTTACATTCTAGAGTGTAGAGACATGCAGCAAACCAGTCACCCAAAATAGGGACAGGGTCCTGGAAAGCAGTTTGCAAGAAATGGACAGCAGGCTGGAGAGGGAATACCAGGGGCTGCTCATGTTTGACTGGGTGGTTGGGGAAGGCTTCTCAGTGGGTGGTGTTTGCAATGAGAGCTGTATGGCCAGAAGTACCTGGGCAGGTGAGGGCTGGGCAGAGAACACTTTAGGCAGAGAGAACTGTGTGGTCCCTGTGGCTTGGCGTGTCTGGGGAAAGAAAGAAGTTTGCTTATTTTTCTTTAATTGTGTTCAAAGCAAAAATGCACCTGACTTGATGCACAAGTGGTATGAAAGAGTACATAACTACTAAAATATATTTTGTCTGCATATAAACCTTAATCATCTATCTCACCTACCACAAGTTGGGAAATCTAAAAACCTCTTCTAGACCCCTAGCAGAGAACTCAGAAAATTTCAGAACTCATAAATACCAGCCTCAATATCTGTCTTTATACAAAGGGTTGGATAACTGCTGTCTTGGTCTTCCTTTTATTGGAGACTCTACAGATACTTCTTTATGTTGAGTCACCGTATCTTCAGACTGATATGCCCTAGACTTTTGAGCAATCCATTCATGTGACTTCATGCACCCTCAACCAAAGGGATTTCTGAGTTCTCTAAAGCCCTGACCTTTCTTTCTGCCCTTGGCAAGTACCCTGACCCTTGAGGACCTCTGCAGTATGTAGGGAATTTATTTAAAGTTTTTCTCTAGATGTTTCCAAGGTTTGGAACCTGAAATTACTTCCTCTGAACAGAGTCCAACCATCAGACAAAACAAGTAAAACTCATGTCCCCAAATAATGGACATATTATTACCATTTAGGAGGATTAGACATGAAAGAAGTCATGTTAGATGATGTTTTAATCAAGTTCTATCTTTTTTTTTATGGTTAAGAATTTTATCAAAATGATTATATCTCTTGTGAAAGTTCAAATGTTACAGCAAGGTGTAAACACTCCACTTGAGAAAGAAGTGGTATTTCTACCCTTGAAGAGTTTCCCCCACTCCCCCACCCCCACCCCCCAAGTTCTGTCCTTACCGTTTACTCTCAGGTCACCCTGGATGACTTTTCTGGGCTTTAGTTTCCTTATCTTTGAAACAAGGCTAGTGGCCCCCAAAGCACATGGTTGTTGCTATGATAAATGAAATAAAATAATGTATACACAGGTGTTTTGTGCAATTACAAGAGTTATTATGATATAAATTAGTAATTTTGCTGGAACATACAGTCATGGCTCTTTTTTAAAGTTTATCTAACTTAGGAGCCATCTAGAAAACACGCATCCTCCTTGAAACCTCAGATGCTCCATCTCCTAAGGAGATTTCTCTCTCCTTGCAGCTCCTGTAACATTTACTGACTTGTAAATCATCTGGCATTCTGTCAGGAATTAGCTTGCTTTATTTCCTGGTTTGGACAGTGACTGTCTAATTCTGCTGTTTCATCTCCCAAAACGTGGAGCACAATACTAAACCCTAAGCAGGGGTTTAAACAAGTATATTTAAAGAAAGTTTTAATATTAAGTGACTTTTGTTACTTATTAATTGTAAGAAATAGAATACATTCTTATTGTAGAAAAATTAGAATATTGAGGAGCAAAGAGCATAAAGCATTCACAATAGTGACATCCAGTTAGAACCACTATTAGCACTTGTTCATGCAAATATATGGATTGTAAATTGTCACCCATTCTTCTAATATTAAGAATGTTTTTTATGTGAACATGCAATTTTCACATCCTTATTAATTGCTTCATTGCACTCCCTTTAGCCATTTTCCTAAAAGTAGCCTATTTAGGGTGTTTCAGTGTTTTACTATCATAAACACTGTAGTGAACATCCTCACTGCTAAAACTGCCTATCCTCAAGAAATTCCTTAGGATAACTTCCCAGATGTAGAATTGCTAATTGAAAAGGTTTTCACATTTTTAAGTTTTGCTACATAGTGCCATCTAGACACTTTATTATCAGTTAAATACATCTGTCAATATGTTGGGCAAAAATTGGTATGCCATTTTCATTTGCATTTCTTCTACACCTGAGGGAAGCAGAATCTATTTTAAGGTGTGTATTGGCCACATAGGCTTTTCCATAGAATTTTCCTATTGTTTCCTGTTGTTTGCAGCCAGTCTGTTCTGTTTAGTTGGTGCCTGGTCTGATGCAAATTTTTTGAATAGCAACCCTCCTCCCCAAAGGGATCTAATCTTTTCACTTGACTGAGTTGGAGCTGAGGTCCGGAGAGGTCCAGGGGCTCGATCAGAACCGCAGCTAGATGGTCGGGCCAGCACATGGATGATGCATCTGAAAATGTCCTCCGGACTCCACAGGGCTAAGATCAGGTCCTTCCAGCAGCATTTCTGCCCATCCTTCCCCCACCCCACACTTGCTCTTGATTGCCCTGTGAGTTCCATCCAGCTGGGGCTCCCACCAGGAAGTTAGCTGTGCCCCACACTTCCTCCTCTGTCTCCCTGCTTCTCCCTGCTGCTTAGTCAGGCCCTGTTCATCCAGCCATCACATCTTTCTACCCTTCCTCTCCTCTGGACCCTGCTCAGCTCAAATGCTGATTGAAGAGCTCAGAAAGAGGACCTAAGAAGGGGCTTTCTGATGGGCATCTGTGAATCACTGGCAGCTTGTTCCGACACGCCGGCACAGGTTCTTCTTGCCATCAGATGACTCATCACTATGGGGTTAGTGGATGGTCACTCAGGAAGATAAGACGCCAGTCTCCATCTCCTCTGCCTGGCCTTGACCAACGAAACAGCCTTCAGCCACCTCCATCTGGGCCTATTGGGAGGCTTTTGACCCAAGTCTATTAGAAATTTAAACCAATGAGGAAGATGGTAAAGAGCCCTCTCAAGATAGGATTGTCATCTTGGCCAGCATCCATCGGAGCCCCAGTGGTGACTTGATATGCGGCAGGTATGGGAACTCCTGCATTCAATGACATGATCTTGGAGAAGAGGAAGTTGGTTTTGTTCTCCATTTTATCTTCGGAGCTGACACAGAGACATGCAGTAGGTGCTTAATGATTGTTCAGTGAATGAATGAACACATTACTGAATGGATGAAATAATATACAAAAGCAAGCAGGGATGAAGTGTCAGTGTGTTTGGGGAGTGTAATTTAGTTTGGGATGTCCAGCATATAAAGAGAAACAAGGAAGAGGTCGTCAGAGGATGTGTTTGCCACGTGAATCTTCAATTTCATTGTTAAGGCAGAGCCACCAGAGTCTCAGAGCAAGAAAGTGACATGGTCCGATTGCACCTTGGCAAGAACACTTCTGTGGTTGTTCTCCAGGTTAAGCCTGCGAGAAACTGGACACTGAAAGTACTTAAAACATGCTTTTGAAAAAGCTACTAAGTGCGCCATGTAATATATATCCTTTTACATATTTGAGAAATCGCCAAGCCTGGGCTGGCACCAACACTACTCAGTGCCAGCTTCTGGACACCCCCGTGCACAGTCGTCAGTCGCCTCGATGGGACAGTAAAGAGCCTCACTCAGTATCGGTAGCTCTACCGTGTGGGGAAGAGCGATGGGCAGGTTCTGAGGTCACGGTGGGTCCGTTCCTGGGGCCTTTGCCACGCCTTTACGGTCCATGGATTTCGTGCCATCGCAGGGTCTGGATGTGGGTTGCAGCCCAGCTGGACTGGGGTGCTCAAGGGGCTTTTGGACATGGGTTCCCTTCTTTGCCAAGCAGGGCTTTGGCTGCTGTTGTCCCACCAGGGGGCCGAGGGGCCCTGTTGATTGCATCCCTTCCTCCTGGGGCTTCCTGCAAAGCTTTGCCCTGGCTGGCTGAGGAGCCACGGGACAGTGTGAGATGAAAGGCGTTGTTCATGCTGGTGGCAACTGGAACGCTCGCCTATGACCCAGACGATGTGGAGACCAATTCAAAAGCCCTCTGCCGTCGGATGGTGAATTGTGGGCTCCTTGTATCCGCCCTTTAGTTGGCTTCCTTCAAGGGACAGGCTTCCTAGAGGGTCTTCAGGCAGCGTGGCGTGGTGTGCAGGAGAGGGTGCCTGAGCACACCTCCTCCCTCTGTGGCCAAGTCCTGTGTCCTGCCTCCAGCCTTAGTCCCCACCCACCCAGATCCTGTCCTCTCTTCTTGGGCCACCCGCCTCCTGAAACCTTCTCCTGCCACCCCCGCCTTCATCTTGTCCCTCCTCCTGAATGTTGCCTCACCCCTGCTCTCTGCCTTTCTACATTCAGTCCACAAGCATTTATCCAGGCCTTTTACCAGGCCCTTCCCTAAGCATTTTACATGGATACTATAATTTCCTCCTCAAGCTTTGTCAGCACCCGCCAGCAGACTTCTGCTTGTATCTCTCGGGCCCGAATGAGTCACAGCACACTCCTAGCTGCATGGAAGCTTGGGAACACTGATATCTGGCTTGCCAGCCTCCATGTGAGAGGGGGTCATGGAGAGGCTTTAGAGTTGTCAACCAGCAGTGTGTGCTCCATAGCACCACAGCATTATCAGCCCTATTTCACGGGTGGGGAAACTGAGTCACACAGAAGCTAGGTAACATGCTCAAGATTACCCAGCTGGTAGGTGCCATGATTCAAATCCCAGGAGGACAACTCCTGAGGCTGCGCTGGGAATGACAAGTCCTCCTGTGGAGACCCTCACGGGAGAGGGAGAAGTAGATGGATTGGTTACATAGTTAGAGGTAGAATGGTGGTCGCTTGCCTTGGGGAGAGTGGTGTGGAGGCTAAGTCCAGGCCTCTGCCTGAGATGGGACATACTGGATTATAACTTGGTCATATAAATAATTATTTATATTTAATGAGTAACTTTGGATACATTGGTTCTCATTCTGATGTTTGTTTGTATCCTTAGCTTCCTTTAACAATTGAGAAAATTGAGGCTCATGGAGGTTATGTGATTTGCCCAAAGTCACCCAATGTTGGTAAACAAAGGGCAGCTGGACATAAACTGGGTCTGAGTGGCTTCAAGTCCACTGAATGCCTTGGTGCTTCTCTACTCAGCCTCCTTACAGAGAAAAACGGGAACAGCCGGCCACTGGACGGCTTCTGTGAATCGCGTGTGGTTGGAATTCCTGTCCTTCCTCGACCCAGATTTGTAAACAGAGGCTTTGGGAGCCAAAGTACACAAGGGCGGATGCAAACAAGCCACCCCGGCCAGGAGAAAGTCTCGTGTGTTCCTGGCGGGTGTGAGGGCGCCAGAAGCACGTGTCCCTAAGACGCCGGCAGCCTCCTGGCCCGGGCTGCCCGGGGCCCGGTGGTCAGCACACAGCCGCACAGACTCTCTGCGCTGTCCAGCTGCAGCCTGGGCGGTCTCGGGGGGAGCGACTGTGGGGGCTGGACGGCCAGCTGGCAGAGCTTCCTTTTGCTTCTACTAGGCGGTTCTCTGGGTCCTTTTAAAGGGAAGGGGGGAAAGAAGAAAAGATACTTGTCTGGATTTGGAACTAGAACTTCCCACTCTAATGACTATCATTTAGCTATCACAGTTCATTCACAAAGATGCATTTAAATGCACACTATGTCAGGTGGCCATGGGTGCTATACCATAGAAATGAAGAATGAGAAGGCTGGGAGTGCTACATTTAGCTGGGCTAGTCAGGGACGACTTCTCTGATGAAGTGACATTCGGGCAGAGACCAGAATGAAGCAAGGCAGTCGGCCAGGCAGATATCTGGGGCCAGAATGGTCCATGACCAAAGTAACGGCAAGTTCCTAAATCTGGAGAAGGAAGGGGGCCTTGGACCCTCTGGGCTGTGGAGGAGAGCACAGTCCCTGGGGAGGGCCTGGAAGCTGCTGTGGGAACAGGTAAAGGAGCTGAGGTTCCTGGCAGAGACCAGACAGGAGGGACAAAGCCACTTTCCTCAAACAAAGGGCTCAGATGCAGAAGCAAGATGAGATTTATTCAGGGAGACACCAGAAATGTGACCAAGGATCAGTTGGTGGGAGTTGTTGGAAGCTGACTTCACTGCCCTGAAAAGGCATGTGGAATAATGCCTGTAGTGTGAGCTCTGGAGAGAGAGGACAGATATTACTTTATTTTAATATTGATTGAGCACTCAACAAATGTGTGTGTGCGTAGTTCGAGTTTTTGTTTGAATCAGTATTTAAAGTCCGTATGTTGCAATCGGTTGTGATGTCTCAACTTTCTTCTAATCATAGGTTTCCCCCCACCTTTTTCCATTGCAATTTATTTGTTGAAGAAACTAAGTTGTTTGTTCTGCATTATCCACTGTCAAGGTTCGGCAGATTGCATCCCTGCGGTTTACTGTATTTCCTGTAAATAGTACTTAGATGCTTGATCAGATTCAGGTTTGATTTTTGAGCAAGAATACTACATTAGGTGGTGGTGTGTACTTCCATCAGGAGGCAAATGATGTCTGGTGGTCTCTCTTTTTGTGACGTGCAAAACAGTTTTCAACCAGAAATTTAGATAAGAGAAAACGATGGCATAGTTAGAATATTTTGGTGACGACTGTTTTGAATGGATGGCCTTGAGACACTCAAGATCCTGATGTACACCAAGATTCAATTATACCCCCCCCCCCATCATTTTAGCATTCAGTATTTCATGGGGTTCTTATTTTGCAGATATCATTGAATTTGGAAGCAAGATGAGACTGTAGACTGGGTCAGAATCCCTCACTGATCCGTCACACAAAGGGACAGAAATTTTATAGAGTGGCACCTGGGCAGGAGGGCATGTCCTAAGACATTCAGCCCTCCTGGTCCTGCCACCAACTAGAACTGGGACCTCACCAAGCTGCTTATGCTCTTGAGCCCTGATTCCTCATTGGGAAAATGTGTATTAAATTTCCCTCTTCAAGATTGGCTTCAGGTTTCACCCTTGCCAGGTAACATGTTCCTGGTCTGCTTTGACGTACATCCCGTCTTCTGGAGGTCCCTTTCACCTGATGGTTGCCTCCATCGTGCACTTAGTTTATCTTTTGTTATTTATTTACATGCCTGCAAACCAGCCTGTGAGTTCCTTGAAATTCAGCGCTGTGTCTTCACACTTGTCTTTTCAGCACAATGCTTTGTCCATAATAGGTGCCCCAAATACTTACATGATAAATGACAAGGAGCATTGCTCCTGGGCAGCGTTCCGAATCCAGACTAGAAATTAGAACCACCAGGGAGCTTTTAACCATTACTGATAACCATTACTATACTAGGGCTATTAAAGCAGAATCTCTGGGGATGGTTTGGGCGACAGAGTTTTCAAAGCTCTCCAGTTGATTCTAACATGCAGCCAGAGTTGACCACTGTTCTAGAACACTTTCTTAAAGTATGGTCCTGGGATGAGCAACATCCGCCTCTTCCTGGGAACTTGTTAGAAATACAGATTCTTGAGATCCACTCCACACTTACACAATCAGAAATTCTGGTGCTGAGGCCCAGAAGTCAGTGTTCTAGTAAGCTCCCAGGTGATTCTGCTACAGCCTGAAATGTGAGAAACTCCCTTCTAGGGCAGCGGCCAGCAAATGTTTTCTGTAAAGGGCCAGATAAATATTTCAGGCTTTGAAGGTCATTTAGTCCTTGCTACAACTACTCACCTCTGCTGTTGTAGTACAAAGGCAGCCAGAGGCAATACTTCAAGGCGTGGGGGTGGCTGTGTGCCAATAAAACTTTATTCACAAAAACACGGGCTGGCCCCAGCCTTTGTTGCTAACCTCTGTTCTAGGGGATTGAATTGGTCAGTTATTGTTGTGTGACAGATCACCCCAAAACTCTGGCTTAAAATTCCACCTGCCTATTCTTCCTCACACATCTGTGGGTTGTTGAGGTAGTCTGTGCTTGTCGGAGGGGGGAAGGGTGGGAAAATACACACCACTGCCAGGGAGAGCTATAAAGTCACATGGCAAAGGGTATGTGGCTAAGGGCAAAAAGCAGGGTGAAGAACTGGGACATCCAGGTTGTCTGGGCACATGGTGGGTGCCTTGTAAGTGCTGGCTGTTATTATTAATCATAATTCTTTATTTTGTACAAATCAGGGCTGGAAAATGGATGCAAAGGATGGGAAGGTTGTTACAGACTTCCTCATTGATGGGTGCCACTTGCCATTAGCACGTCAGACAACAGGCGTGGGGAGTTGTGTGTGAGCAGCCTGCCAGTTGATGAACAGCCTGTTCTTGGTGCTGTGTGGCTCTTTGCTCAGAGAGAGCAGGGGGTTGTCTTGTCACTTTATGATCGGTGGCTGCTCACAAACAGGCAGATCATTTCAGAGAACTCCTATTCAGCAGGGATGGAGGACTCAGAAATGACTTCTTTGTTAGAGCTCAAATAAATGAACATTCTCAATTACTGGGAGTATGTTTTTGGCACATCTTGGGGAGAAGAGACAAGTGAAGAAGAATCAAATTGGTTTTAGAGATTTATTTTTAAAAGTAAAAATTAACTTGCTTTGGGGGAGCAGATGTAGCTCAGTGGTTCGCCTGCTTTGCATTGGAGAGGTCCCTGGTTCAATCCCTAGTGCCTCCCCAAAAAAAAAAAACAAATTAACTTGCAGTGTATGTCCTATCCTGGGCTCAGTACAACTTTCTTCCAAATTCCACATGCTTTCTGTGGGCCATTTGCATCAGAATCGCCCAGAGCATTACACGTACAAATACACATTTCTGAGCCCAATTGGGGGTGAGGGGGTGAGGTGGGACACTCAGGTTTTTCACGTTTCCCTGGTGTGTGTGACCAGGAGTCATGAAGGCGGCACTGGTCCCCCCATTTGTCCATTCACCTGCGTCTTCACTGTTCTACAGAAGCTGAGCTTCACCCTCCCAGTTTTTCAGCACCCGAGACCTCTAGATTCTGAGCTCTTAAAGGGCAAGGGCCATGTTTTCTTCCTCTGTGTATCCCTGGCAAGGTGCCCTGGAGCAGCACGATGTTGACTTCTGCATTTTGGGGAGCTCTCATTTTACAAGGGTCTAGAATTGGCAGCCATTTCCCAAGTGCAGTCCTACCTTTACTTCATTTTCATGCTGCATTTGCAAAGACCAGAGCAGTGGATTTTCTTCCTTATCCCCTCACCTGCTCCCTCTGCCTCTTGTTGTTCCCCTGGCCCCAGCACCCCATCACCAGCATCACGGTTAATAAGAGGGGCGGATCTAAATATGCATATTGGCCACCTGTTTTCACGAGCAAGTAGTTACAATGTTTTGAGACGCATATGGGTTTGTGGAGGTGTCACGGTGGTTCTGTGTCAGTGGAGTGAGGGCTGGGAAATCGGCTCCATGTGGTCTTCAGAGACCCAAATTAACGTCCAGCCATCTATATCTTGTGTCCCCCCAAAATCACTCTCCCTATCCCATCATCTAGAAGGGAAAAGAACATGTCGGAGGGTTTTAGGGACCTGACCAGGAACTACCCTCCTCACTTCTTCTCAGTTCCTATTGGCTCAAGTCAAGTCACATGACCATACCACCCTGCAAGGTTGACTGGGAAACGTAGGCAAGATATGTGCCCAGGAAGAAATAGAGACAGATTGGGTGAACTGCTAGTCGTTTCTGTCAGATTAAGGATTCCTCTAGCATTATTTAGGAAATCTGTTTTTCTTCTAAACTATTTGTGATGCTGACTCTCGTTCAGCATTTGATGGGGAGATGAGGCTGTCGTGTGCATTTGAAATTGCTTTCTGCGGTTGGAGGCCAGAGGAACGGAGCAAGTCTCCTAGGGGATGGTGCCCAGCTGAGCCATGGAGGTAGGCATTGGGGGGACATCCTCTTCATTTCCTTTACGGCCATTCTAGAATGAGCAGCTTGCCACAAGGAGCAAAAGGCAGGGTTACTGGTATGGCCTTGAAGCCACATCAGGACAAAGAAGCAACAACTCCAGACGAGAGAGAGAGAGAGAGAGAGAGAGAGAGAGAGAGGAGAGAGACCCCAAAATAAGCCCCACCCTCTGGTGTGACAAAGAAACAATGGCTGATTTGTTACAACTAAACCCTGACTTCAGGTCCTTGCCCAATGGTCTTGTTTAACTGATATGGAAAGAACCAGGACTTTGGAGTCAGACAGACCCTGGGATTTGAATCCCAGTTCCCCAATTGTTGACCTTGTGACTTTAAGTAGGTTACCGAACCTCTCTGGGCCTTCGTATCCTCACCTCTAAAATGGAGCTAACCACACACCTACTCATCGTATTGGAGCAAGGACTGAATGAGTTTATATATGTAAATCACTTGGCACAGTGCCTGGTACATGATAAACGCTCACTTCAAGATAGCAGAATCACAGTTCACATCTCGAAGAGGTGTTGTGAGGCTCAGTGGGAGGAAGTCACAGACCAGGCGTTCAAGAAGTAGTTTTGATTATCACGGCAGCTTCACTGGCCACGTATACTGGCAAGGATGGGTGGTCTTAGATGCCACAGGGGATGCTCAAGAGGTAGAACCCAGAAACAATGTTCCCCTATGGCAGGTAGGAAGTCATGGGTGGCTGAGCCCAGGTGGATAGCAGAGGAGCCAACTCCAGAGTTCAATATGAAAAGGGAAGGAGGAATCCCGGAGTGCTCTGAGGGTGCCCCCCCCACAGCTGAGGTCCCCAGGGATCTAGAATGGCAGCCATTTCCCAAGCACAATCCTGAGTTTACTTCACTTTGTGTTGCGTTCGCAAAGAGCAGGCAGTGGATTTTCTTCCTCGTCTTCTCATCAGCTCCCTCTGCCTTTTGTTATTTTTCTGGCCCCAGCAGAAACCTTGTTGTTATTCAAAATGTGGCCCACTGCTTCCTCCCTCCAGCCTCTTTGGAAATTTTTCTTCCTAGAAAGCCTGTACCTTCCGTGTCTGGCTCAAATGCCACAACCTTCTGATGCCCTCCTGGGCACTCCTGCAGATATAGCCTATTGCGCTATGCCACGGTGGTTTAACCGTAATTCTGTCATGATGCTTACCACTTCACATGAGAGTGATTTTCCCCCAGTTAGATCTAACCATGCCATTCTAATTTTGGAATTTCTAGCCCCTAGCTTAGTACACGCATGCATTTAGGTATCCATTTGTGCCCACTGCACCTGGAACTAGAGTAAAGAGCATATTCCCTGCCCCATGTCTGTCAATACCAAGTGCTGCTGCCCTGACCTCCACAACACACCCCAGCCCACCTGCTTCTCCCCACCTCCACTGCTCTCACTCTCACTCAGTCCTCCACCATCTCACACCTCCACCTTTTCTGTCCCCCCAAAGTCCATTCTCCACAGCAGCCAGATTTTTTTTTTCAAATAAAAAGAAACCAGGCATTTCGTGCATTAAACCCTCCAAGGTCAATACACTACACTTGGAATCGAGTCCAGACCTCTTACCATTCCTTACAAAGCTGAGCACCCTTTGGATCTCTGTCCTCTCCAGCCACACAGGTGTCCTTTCACTTCATCCGGCACACGGAGCCCTCACCTCCCCAGCTCTCCGAGCGGCAGGCTCCTTTTTGTCTTTCCAGCCTCAGCCCAGATGCCACCTCCGCAGAGAGGCCTTCCCTGACCACCTGTCTAAAATCGCACCACACTCCCTCTACCACATCACCTGCTTTTGCTTTATTTTAACATTTGACACTATGTGGCTTTTTGCTCATTTGCCTGTTATTGTCTATTGCCTAACCACTTGAAGTAAGACACATTGGACAAGAGACTTTATTTTAATTACTGCTGTAAAACCGTGAGTGCCTAGACCAATGACTGACATACTGTAGGTGCTCAACATGTATTTATTAAATTAATGCAAGTAGGTTTTTAAGGATTTTTTCATTTTGCATCTCTTTGCATTGGGATCTCAGGCAGAGCTGTACAGCTTGTGGGCCAAAAGGCTGAGTACTTGCTAGAATTCCAAAGCAAAAAGCAGAAAATTGAGTTCTGCGAATACAACAGGAATTACTTAATGAATTAGCAAAGCCTCGAAGTCCCATAAAAGAGCACATGGATGAACAAACGATAATTGTATCAGCCAAACTCCCTAATCTTGTAGGAGTTGCATCCTGGCAGAAGATGGCTCCTTCAATGTGCTAAAAATAAATTCTTCCCTGAATACTGGTCTGCAGTGAGAATTTACAAACTAGTTCAGAGACAAATCCACTGTGGTAGCTTGACTGTGTGATTACCTACCAACAGAGGGAAGACGGAGGCTCATTGGTACACTGTGGAACTGACTCATACTGATTCACAAGAGCCCATTATGCGAATCCCTTCCCAATTTGTGCTGGTGGCTTGACATGGACATGGTGAGTGTATTTACACCATGGAAATTGGCAGACACTTCAAATCAGGGCTTGTTTATGTTTGTTTAGCTTTTTGTTTGGACAGCTGTTTTACCAGCATGCCACTGCGACTCTTCACTTATGTTTTGGCTTTTTAGGGTGGCGAGGGAAGGGGGGACACAGGGATGGCTGGGCAGGAATTGGGTTGGGATTTGCAATATTAGCTAAAGTGTTTATAGACACACATAGGTTCGCATGCACCTGTTAGTTAAGTGTAGTTGCAGCAGTTCACTCCGAGGCAAATTCTTGAATAACTGTTATCTGATTAAGCAGCTAGGGGGTTGTTTGTGCAGAACCAGCTGGGTGACGGTTCTCTAGGACTTACGAAGAAAGGAAACATGGTGGAGTCTCTCAAGTAGTGAGGTTCCCTCTGGCTCCCGGATGATTTTCCCATTTTGGACCCAGAATTTGGAGATGGGCGTTTCTTTCTCACTGCGATTGTGACAGGCCATGCTGGAAGCAGCATTGAAGTGAGAGCCACACACCCCGCAAAGCAGTGGGACAACACTGCGCAAGTCACTGTAATTTTCTGAGCCTTTGTTTTGGTGTCTGTAAAATAGAAAATAAACGACCTGGCCTGAGAACTCATTGTGTAAAGAAGATGATTCTGGGAGCAAGTATGGGGCCCATTGGGAGTGTCACTAGAACGCTGAGAGGTAATTGCTACGTAATGTCTAGGTCCTCCTTTGAGAAGTGAGTGGCTGAGGATGGTGCAAATGACCGGGGGTTGAGTGATCTCATCTGGGATGACTTATAGGCTCGGCTCAGCTGTACCTGCCTACCAGAGTGCCTACACAGGACCCTTAAATGTGCTTGAGCCTCCTGAAAGCACGGCCGCTTTGGGGTAGCCAGGCCTCTCACATGGCTGCTCCTGGCTCCAAGAAGAGTGTTCCAACAAGTGAGGCAGATGCTGCCCGACCTTTTATTATCCAGCCTCGAAAGTCACAGTGCCACTTACATTGTGCTCTTGATCAAAGCCGTCACAAGCCCACCCAGATTCAAGAGGAGGGGACGTAGACTCCACTTCTGAAAGGGAGGAGGTTCCAAGAATTTGCAGCCGTTGCTTTAAAACCACCAGAGAGCTTAGAAAAATATCCTTTAAATAATGTAATAGTTGGAATGTAAAAGTAAGACATGTAGAAAAACTAATACTAAGAGTAATGATAATGAGAGCTTACATTACAGTGCTTCCTGCTTTCCAGACATGGATCTAAATGCTTTACAAACATTAATTCACTCAATCCTCATAACACCCCTACGAGGTAGGTGCCATCATTGTGCCTATTTTCCAGCTCAGGAGAGGTGACTTAACCTGCCTAAGCTCACCCTGCTAGTGATTGACAGGAGAAAGAGCAGCAGCTGACATGTGCCACATGCCAGGCACTCTTGGTGTGCCTTGTTTTAGTCATCAAAAGAACCTCATGGTCACAGCAATGCAAGGTGTTGGTGGAGGGGTGATGTATTGGAATTCTGCATGTCGTGCAGGATTGTTTTCCAATAAAAAAAAAAAAATTTAAAAAGAACCTCATGATGTCGATACATTAATTCTACCATCTTATGAATGAGGAAACTGAGGCACAGAGAGGTTAGAATACCCACTCAAAGTCGCACAGCTAGGAAGGATTTAATCTCAACTCTGCCTTCTCCAAGAGCCTGGGCCCAGAATGTTTTCACCTTAAATCCTGAAAGGAGAGAGGGTCTGGGGATGATGTCCCTGGGGATATCCATGGGCTGGGGGTTTGCACAGAGGAGTTCAGAGCTTTGGTGGGAACGAAGGAGATGACTGTTTTGAGATGAGGGGATGATTATATATCAGTGTGTGTGTGGGTGGATGTGCACTTGAGTTTGTGAAAAATAAAACTCAACTCGATTCAGCAAATGTTTATGATGCTCAGATGATGTGCCATCCTTGTACTAGGCCCATAAAGAATTTATAGAAAAGCAACATCCACTGGAGAAGTGAACTACAACCTCTCAATCCCTTTCCAGTGCTCAGCATGTTTGCACTTCCAAAGCACTTTTCCAGACATTCGCCTGTTGAATCTTCTAGAATCCTGTGATTTGGTAATTAGCATTTCCATTTTACAGACAAAGACACAGAGGCTTGGAGATGTTAAGAGATGCAAGATGAGCAATAGTTAGGTGGTCAGGCAATACAGAGATCAGCACTCTGGCAAGAGAGACCTTGGCCATTGAGCCAGTCCAACTGCCTCATGAGGTTCTGAGAGGTGAGATGACTTGCTCAGGGCAGCACAGAGCCAGAGCCAGATCCTGGAAAGGAATCCAGGTTTCTTGACTTCTGGTCTATGACTTTTCATTCATCTCACCCATCGTTCATCCCACCCATCCTTCTAGAAGCCTTCCTTACCCTTCCATAGCCCAGTAAAATTAAGCACTTTTGTAACATGGAAGCTTCCCACAAGCTCTTATTGTTACTCCTACCACACTCTATTGCCATGCATTTCCTTCCCTAATAGGCAAGGAGGACAGTCTATCTTTTATCGCTGTATCCCAGTATCTCCCACAGTGCTTCGCAAAAGCAGATAGTTAACAAAGGAATGAGTCAATGAATCCATGAGTGAATGGACTAGGTCGACAGATCTGGGGGCAGGTTGGGTTGGGCTTTGAAGCACGGGTCAGAGTTAGAAGGTAGAGACGAGAGCAAGAACTTTCCAGACAGTGACCTCTGCAGGGAGCAAGGCCTGGAGATGGGCCTCCTTTTATCAGGGGTCCTGGGGAGCAGTTAGAGATAAAGCTGAAGGTGGAAGCAGGGAGCTGAATGGCAGCCCCTTTGGGTCCCAGAGTTGTCATATGCACAGGCACTGTCCCTCTTGCATGTGGGGCTGCTGTTAATCAAGGCTTCCTCTTTGACATGGAAGACGCCTCACTGATTCATGCCTCAGTCACTGCCAGCCTGGATTCCCCTTGGTAGAATTATTCTAGAAACCCCTCCCCCAACCCCCAAGGAAGACACTTCAGCTGCCATTAGATGCTTATTAAGGGGAGTGAGTCAGGATGGTGGCTTAAAACAAAGTTTCCACCTGGCTCCATCCCACTCCTCTCCTCTCCCTGCTAAGCTATTTCAAGGTCACAAACTCACAAGGCAGTGTGGGGAGTGGAAAGAACAGAGGGTCTGAGCCACCGGAACTCCGGGCAAATGTCGGTTCTGCCGTCCCCTTGCTGTGTGACCTTGAGTGGAACACTTAGCCTCTCTGGGTCTCTTTCCTCAACATAATAACATAGTGTGGCTAGAGTTCTTTGAAGATTGAATGGGGTTAAGCCAAAAGGCTTTGCAGTGGATTTGGGGTCCAGTGGGTGCTCAGGAAGTGCCAAGAGCACCTTCAGGTGGAGGTTCACGTGTACCGGGTCTCCCCATCTCAGGATGTGGACCACAGGGCCATTTTGATGTGGATCCCTGGCAGGATCCTGGGAAACTCTTCCCTCGCTCCTTCCTGCCTGGCAGTTGTGGATCATCCCTCAAAAATTCTTTTCTGTGGTTCTTGGTCAAGGAGGGACTCAGAGCTCAACTGCTCCTGAAACAGGAAGCTTTCACAGCTGCCTGTTCAGGGGCCATGTCCTGGGGATGGCAGGCCCACATGAGCTGGCTTTTGCTTTGTGGATTTAGCCGAGTTGTCAGGGCACAGAACCTTAGGTCTTTCTTCTTATCAGCTCTTTGGTGACTTGAACAGGCACCAGAGCAAGGACCTCGTCTTGCGGCTACGCCGGCTTTGAGAGGTGCCAGTCAGGTTGTCGTCTGCCTGAACGCACCTACGCAGAGCCGGTGGGGCTGCTTGTCAAGTCGGCTTTTGCTTCCTGCCTCCCGGACTGAGATGGGCTCACAGACCCGCTGAAGGACTCACCCGCCCTCTGGCTCCCAGATTCCCCAGTGGATTCCCTACTTTTCTTCCGCAGCTCCATTCCTGCGGGTGCAAACTCCAGCATTTTCCCGCCTCTTGGACATCCAGGCTGCCTTCAGCCAAGCACCTACTCGGTGTGGCTCTCTTATCAGCATTCTCTGTCCTCAGCACTGTCCGGTTTTATGCCCTTCATCTCACGGGGCCTCTTCTTGCCTCAACTTTCCTGTTGTTAGCAGTTTAATGGGTAATATCTGCTATCGTGCTCAGTGAGGATCTCTCTCTCACCCAAAGTATCTCTAATGGAGGGAGCTGAGGCACTGAAGTCAGAACCATAAAATGTGGATCCCCAGCTCTATTACACACCAGTTTCATAATCTCGGGCAAATCACTTAACTGCTCTGAGCCACAAGTGTTCATATTTGAAAGGGTGGGGCTAATGCTAATTGTCCTTTTTCTTTTCCCTCCCTCCACTTACTGTGAGAATCAAATGAGATAATGTCTGTGAAAGTGCTCTGTAAACCAGAAGCTGTTATTATCCAAAGACGGCCTGTTATTATCAAGAACTGGTTTTCCTGATTCTCGCAGCTCTGCCTCCCTCTCCGCCCCCTGATATGACTCGGGGCTGGGGCTGTATGGAGGCGAACCTCTGTGGCCAGAAGTGAGAGACTTCTGCTGTGCCTTCCAAGGAAATCTTCTCAGACTGAACTGCTATGATGTGAACCAAAGAAGAAAGGCAAAGGAGGCTGACGCCCAAATCTTCCTTGATTGGCTTTTTGAATCTTCGAGGGAGCCACCACGTTCAGCCCCACGCAGAACCGTGGAAGGAAATCCTGCTGGCCAGCTGCTCCAGGGCTGCTCCCAGGGTGGTGGTGCTTGGAGGCCTCACTCCTACAGCTTTTCCCAATCGGGCACTCTCCGCGTCCCGCGGCCCCTCCATCGATGGTGCTCCACCGTTTCCCAGAAGCCTCTGGGCCGGCCCTTTAAGCCATTCCTGTGCCTGTGTGAACTCTGAGTGTCATTCTGCTCATATTTCTGCTTTGCTCAACCCCCCACACCATGGGTCCCCATCGCCCTCGCCCTCGAGATAAAGTCTAATTGCCCTCGCTGTGCTCCTGCTCAGCTCCGCAGCCTTACCTTAAACCTGACCTTTCACCTCCTCACGCTTAACCCTTAAGGAATCCTGCTCATCCTGCGACCTACTCTGTCACCACCTCCTCTGCCTTTAGGGCCCAGCTCAGGTAGCACCAACTTATGAATCTTACTGACTCCCCTTGACAAAACGAGGTACCCTACCACATGCTCCCGAAGCACCCCGCCTTTCCCCATAGTCGCCTTTCCACCCTGGATCCCTGTCTCGTGTTAGGCTCTCTGTCTTCTCCAGGAAGCTGGAAGCTCCCCTGGGGCAAGCACCACCCTGGCCTCCTTGTCACCTCCTTGTTACTGTACCCCAGGCAGCACCTAGCCTGGGGCCTATCCTGAACCCGGAGCCGAGCAGGCAAGTCAGTGTTCAAGGCTGTGTCTCTAGATGCTGGGCCACTCAGTAGCTTCATGGCTGGAAAGAGATAGGGCTCATTTCAGAGAAGAACTAAAATATTACTGAACCAAGTGTGCTAACCTTAATTTTTCTCTGCCAGCCCTTTCTTTCAACACATGCCAACTAGCTAATTTTGCCAACATTTATTACATGTTTAATCTCTGCTGGGTGCTGTGCTGAGTATTTTACATGAGTTAATTCCTTTAACCCTCACAACCATATTCAGAAGTGAGTGCTATTATTATCCTGCTGTGAGAGATGAGAACCAAAGGTTCAGAGAGGTGAATAATTTTCCCAAGGTCACCCAGCAAGTGAAGGATTACTCTTGAGCCCAAGTCTTTTTCTCTAAAACCTATAATTTTAATCACCATACCAGTCTGCATGGGCAGTGGTGCTGGAAAAATCTAGGTTTAAATTCCAGCTGGGTTCATCAGCTTAGCCAAGATAAGTTGGTGTACCTTTTTGCACCCTATTCCTTATGGGTGTTGTGTGAATTAAATTACTTGATATTTGTAAAGTGCCTGGAGTTTAGTAGGCTCCCTACCCTATAATTGCAAGTCCTCAAGGCAGAGATAGAGCTTAGATCTTTAAAATTCAGGCAATCATAAGAATTAGGACCTGTTTGTTTCTTCTCTAACATTCCTGCAGAGTGCATGTAATTGAGCTCCTTGCATTGTGGGGAATTTATCATTTCCTGAGGCAAGTTAGTCCAGCCTTTGACAACTGAGTCTGGGCAAACGTGCTTTTGCCCATTCAGCAAAATTCTGCTCCCTTGCAGCCCTTCTTGCTCCATCAGACAAAGTCCAGTCTCTTTGCCATCGGCACATCCTTAGCCACCTCAGGGCAGCTGTCAGGTCCCCCAGTCCTGCCTCTGGAGTCTCACTTTTCTGGACCGATGCCTCTGATTTCTCCACACTCTTCTCATGGAACCAGGCTTAAAGTTCCAGCATCTTCCCAATTGCTACCTAGAACAAACTCCTATACAAGTGCTAGCTAGGACTTAGCTACTAAGATGCTCACTGCAGTATTGATTACATTTAGGAAAAACTTATGCAACCACTTAAATGTTCATCAATAGGAGGACCGGATGAACAGATTATAATATATGCTTAATATATAACATTATAGTAGGCAGCCATCAAGAATGGTTATAGGAATGAACATTTCTTGACCTGGGAAGATGGTTATGGTATATTGGCAAGTGTGAAAAGCATATTGTAAAAGAATGTATTATAAGATCCCAATTTGAACAAAATTATTCATTTTATGTATGGAAGATAATCTGAAAGTGGTAAAAGTGGTTATCTCTGGGTCATGAGATTATGGGGGATTTTCTTCTTTTTCTAAACTTTCTGTTGGGGGAGGAAGTATAGCTTAGTGGTTATGAAAATGGCCTTCAGAATTAGGCAGACCTGGTTTTAATCTATTTTCTGCCATGTAAGAGCTTTGTCACCTTGGTTTCCTAATTTGCAAAATCAGAATAATAGTGTCTGCCTCAAGTGCTGTTGATAGAATGATAAGACTAGCTTTCTTTCTGGAGTACTTACTCTGCCAGATAATTTATTTGTATGTTCTCTATCATTATTCCCATTCTACAGATGAGGAAACTGAGGCTAAGAGAGTCTAACAAACCTGCCCTGGTCACACATAGAAGGAGATAATTACTTTCCCCATTCTTGGCACTTTAGTTCTTTTTAAATCCGTTCTCCTGTCATCCACATCTCCCTGCTGACTCATTCTAGACCCACTTTGACTAAAACCCCCAGACATTTTCATACCTGCCATGTCTTCTCTATTCTCTAGTTGTGCTTTACCTTATCTTAGCTTTCTTTTTTTCCAGACTTGAGTGAACTTATTATTGAGAAGACAGGTGGGCAAGAAAGCTGGGCATTCAAATCATGCCATTGGCTATGAGGAAGTCCAAGAATAAGCCTTGTAATCAGGCAGTGAGAGGTTGCCTCTCACACCTATTTCACACTCTAGGACCCCAGGGGAAGTAAAATGCATGAGCTTTGCATTTTCCTCTTCTACTCCTCCTGAAAGAGGTGCTTCTCCTGATGGGAGCATGGGTAAGTGGAAGGCCAGGACTGGTCCACTGAGGATTCTGTTGTCCCAGTTCCTAGGAGTAGCTGAAGGACAGGCCTCCTTAGAATGAATGTGGAGCACAGCTGCCAGACCAGGAGCTTAGATGCCTTGCAGACCTGAGTTCTAATCCCTGCTCTGTTACTCACTAGCTCAGTGGCCCTGAGCACATCACTAATTTCACTGAAACCTATTTCCTCATCCTCAAAATGCAGGGAGTGATACTTATTTTGTAGGGTTATTAGGAGGATCAAAATAAGGTTATGCAAAGAAAGGGTTCAACCCATTGTGGGGACCAGTTTTAGTTTGCAATCTTCTCTTCCCTGTTAGCCCTCAATTCCATCCTGAGGGATCTGGTAAACGTTGAAGGGTGAGAGAATCTTGCACTCCCTAGAGTTACCAGTGCTGTGGGGGCAGAGGGGTCAATTTGAGGTCATGCTGGTCCAAACCCATCTTTCCTATCTCCTCACTGTTACTTTTAACTTTTAATTTTGAAACACTGTCAAGCTTATAGGACTAAAATAATAGTCCTATACTAAATAAATACTAAATAGTCCTATACTAAAATAATACAAATCTCATATAAAGAACTCCAACATACCTCTCCTCCCACCTCCAGATACCCAAACCCACCAATTTTAACATTTTGCCATATTTGTCCATCCGTTTTCTTTTTTCTTTTTTCTCTTCTCTTCTCTTCTTTTCTTCCTTATCATCTATCATCTATCTACTCAATTCATTTTCTGAAAACTTTTCCTTGTCGTTACCATGAGGTTTAAATCGCATGTCCTAAATCTGTAACAATCTCATTTGCTTTGATACCGACTTACTTTCATTAGAACACACAAACTATGTTCCTATACCCCTCTGTCCCCCCACCTTGATATAGTTTTTGTCACAAATTACATGTTTATATATTGTGTCCCAAACTACTGTTTTACATGAAATTTTATGAATTTGCCTTTTAGATCCTGTAGAAGTAAAAAGTAGAATTACAAAGCAAAAATAAAACAGCATTGGCATTTATATTTACCCAAGTTGTTATCCTCACTGGTGAACTTTCTTTCTTTCATGAAGCTTCAATCTATTATCTATTGTCCTTTCCTTTCAACCTGCAGAATTCCCTTTAGCATCTCTCATAGGGCTGATCTAGTGGTGATGAACTCCCTTTGCTTTTGTTTATCTGGGAATGTATTAATCTCACTCTCATTTTTGAAGGTCAGTTTTGCCAGATTTAGACTTCTTGGCTGGCAAATTTTTGCTTTTAGCGTTTCAAATATGTCATACCACTGTCTTCTTGCCCATGGTTACTGATGAGAAATAAGCACTGAATGTTATTGAGGTTCTCTTGTATGTGGCACATTGCTTCTTTCTTGTGACTTTTAGAAATTTTTTAAATCTTTGGCACTCCTCAGTTTGATTATAATATGCTGTGGCATGGGTCTATTTGGGTTTATCTTGTTTGGAGTTTGTTGAACATCTTGCATGTATATATTCATGTCTTTCATTAAATTTGGGAAGTTTTCAGCCATTCTTACTTTGAATATTTTCTCTGCCCCTTTCTCTCTTTCTTCTCCCAATGTATATATGTATGATGGTGTCCCACAAGATCCTTAGGGGTTTTTTTCACTTTTCTTCATTCTTCTTTCTGCTTCTCAGGATGAATGATTTCCAATGTCTTATCTTCAATTCTCTGATTCTTCTTTTTACTAGCTGCTGTAGAATCCCTCTAGGGAATTTTTTATCTCTATAACTGTAGTCTTTGGCTCTGCTTTGCTCCTTTCATAATTTCCATCTCTCTATTAGTGTCTTTGTGTTTATCTATTGTTTTCCTGATTTCCTTTAGTTCTTTGCCCATGTTTTCCTTTAGCTCTTTGAGCATATGTAGGGCAATTTTTAAGAAGTCCTTTTCTGGTATGTCCCAGGTCTTCATTGATGTTTTCTAATGCTTTAATATTCTCCTTTGCCTGGGCCAACATTTCATCTTTCTTTGCATGTTTTGTAACTTTTTGTTGTAACCTGCACATTTTGGTGTTTTAATGAATTATCTCTAGAATTTAGACGATGAGATATCTGCTCCTTAAGCTTGTATCCAGCTAGTGTTATGACAGGGCTTTCCTTGAATGCCAGGAGCTAACAAACAAACAAAGAAACAAACAGAAAAGAAGGTAAGAAAAGCAAATATCTTTTCCAGTCCTTGCAAATTGGCCTTTGCTAGTGCTGTCCTTCAGGGCTTATCCATACAGTGAGTTTGGAGAATAGCTTCAGGCCAAAGCATAGGGGCGTCTCTGATCCTTTCACCCCAGCAGTCTTACTTTGGGCATGCCCATGTGGACCTGGAAATTCCTCAGCTTATGTGGTTCCTAATGTCCTCTCTTCCCTAGGAAACAGTTTTCTCATGGTGCCAGGCCCTGCACTGTGTGTCCTACAGTCCACTTTGTCCTCAAGCCAGCTCTTGCCCCAGGCACCACTTGACTGCTCCCATAGAGTATTCTGTAGGAGAAGTCAATGAGCCACCTTCTACCAACAGGGCAAGAGCTGGGACTGCGAGTCCCTCAGGTCACCACCCGACTGCCTGGGTTAGACATACATGCTCCCAGTATGTGTAGCACGTGAAGGTTCCTCCGTTCCCTCTGGAACTGGGGCCAGGGATCCTCACAAGGACCAGCTCTGTGCCAGCCAGTAGGGGTGGAAGAGGGGCTACAGCCTTTTTCTTGACTCAGCACTCACCCTGTTAGTGTGCTAACTTACCCTGTTAGTGTTTTCTGAAGCCTTGAGAAAGATGTTTCTGCCAGTTCTTGCTGGTTGTTCAAAGCTTTTGGGGGGGGACATTACCCTGAAGTATCTCATTCAGCCATTTTAATCCTATCTCCTCATTTTGACAATCTAATTTATTTATCTTAATTTCAAAAGCAATATGTGTTTGTTGAGAGAAAACTCAAATTACACAGAAGAATGCGCAGAAAATAGAAAAATTTCCTTTCAATCATCTCTCCAATCCCTCTCACCTCCAGAGATAACCACAGTTAGAGTTTCTCATGATCCTTTCTAAACATTTTACTAGGGATTTAAAACAATCATATTAAAACATATGAACTTCCTCACCAACACTAGGAATGTTCTGTGACTTGAATGTTCACAAAACTTTCATGAGGAAAATCAAATGCTGTCTAAGCAGAAGGAGAATGTGCTCCATCGTTTGTTGTTCTACCACCCTTTCCTCTCGGGTGGATTTTACAAAGCCTAGATACCGACTAAATTGGAAATAGTTTGGAATCCTCTTGACATTCTAGCTTCTCCTATGGCCAAAGCTTTTATCTCTGATCCTTAAACATCTGCTTTGGAGGACATTACCCTTAACTAGATCTATCTCCTGAGGGACTTGACTCCTGTAAGTAGAGCCATCCTTCCCCACTCCAGGGGAAATGAGGCAGACCTAGGCAGAAATGTGTATCTAGATGACAAATTTCATGAGTCAAAGGTACTTGTACAAATGACAAATTCTATTTTAAAATATATGCTGTCTCCAGAGGAGGAAGGCAGCTGCTTCTGCTTTCTTTTTTCTTCTGAGAGTGAGTGATAGCCCTTAAGAAATAGTGTTGGACTGTGCACTTTACAATGGTTAATATTTGAGGGCTTGGTTTAGCATTCATGCTCCTTTTGGGTCTTGAGTTTTGGAGAGGCTGCTAATTGGGGGCAATCCAAGCACTTTGGGGATTGCTGGAGCACAGAAAAGAAAAGCCACATGGGTTTTCATTTTATACCTTCTTCCTCTTCCTCTTTTTTTTTTTTTCTTTTTTCCTTTAAGGCATTTACTGTGGAATATCATCCTAACTAAAAACCTGGGCACAAGGTCTTACACTTAGTAGGCACTTAATTACTATTGTTTCTTTTACCCCAATTGAGCACATTCTTATTGACTGTCTCAATTTGCCAGGGCTGCTATGACAATTACCATGGTTTTGCTTGGACAACAGGAATTTATTGGCTCTCACTTTTGGAGGCGAGAAGTCCAAAATCAAGATGTCGGTGAGGCCATGATTTCTCCAAAGTCTGTGTTGTTCTGGGGCCAGTAATCCTCCATCACATGGTGATCTCTCTCTCTGGGTTCTCCTACTTAAGGTTTCTACTGGCTTCTGGCTTCTGACTGACTGTGTTCAAATTTCCTCTGCTTATAAGGATTTTCATCAGGTGGATTAAAGCCACCCTGATTCAATCTGGCCTCATCTAAATAGGATCTTCAAAGATCCTATTCACTAGTGAGCTCACACCTTAACTAATAATATCTTCAAAGGTCCAATTTACAAATGGCTTCATACTCACAGGACTGCTCCGAGGTTAGGGCTTGCAGTGTCTTTTGTGGAGGATATGATTCAATCCCCAACACTGACCATTCATTTATTTTCTCATTGATCAAAATGTATTGAGGGAAGTAGACGTGGCTCAAGTGATTGGGCTCCTGTCTACCATATAGGAGGTCCAGGGCTTGATTCCCGGGGCGTCCTGGTGTAAAAGCAAGCTGGCCCATGCAGAGTGCTGGCCCTCACAGGAGTGCTGCCCTGCGCGGAGAGCTGGCACAGCAAGATGATGCGACAAAAAGAGACACAGAAGAGAGACAATAGGAGATGCGGCAGACCAGGGAGCTGAGGTGGCGCAAGAGATTCAGTGCCTCTCTCCACTCAAGAAGGTCCCAGGGTCGGTTCCCAATGCCACCTAAAGAGAAGACAAGCAGATACAGAAGAACACACAGAGAGCAGACAGTGAGCGCAAAACAATGAGGGGGAGGGGGGGAAATAAATAAACTAATTAAAAAAAAGTTTATTGAGGTGATACTATTTGCCAGGCCCTGTCCTATGTGCTCTGTATCAGTGTGGCATAAAAGAGGAAGTAATCATTTCTCTGTAGGGCTGCAGTTGAGACAGGCTCTTAGCAAAGGAGATTTGAGAAGGGTTTCAAAATATGAATGGACGTTTCCCAGACAAATGTGGGTGGAGGGAAGGGCATTCCATAGAGGATGAGTAGTATTAACCAACCTAAGAAATAGAGGAGAGGGATCAGGTTTGGGAGGATGAGAAAAAGTCATGGCTTTGACTGATTGAGCTCCTCAAGTTGTCCTCTATAGATAAACCCCTAATATTCACTAGAGAAGGATCTCCTTTAGCTCAACTAAAAACTGAGTTTCATTGAGCCCCTGATTTACTCAGCAAAGATTTATTCAACTCCTACCATGTGCTTTGCACTGTGCTGAGTGCTAGAAATATACTGCTGACCATATTCTCATAGGAATTTTCCTAAAGACTCAGTGAACAGTATTAGAGTTTAACTTGGTAGTGATTGCCATTTTCTTCAACCCATGACAAAACATACCCCTTTTTAAGGGGCATCTACTGTAAAGACAGCATTATTCTTTGTGTTTTATAGAAAGGAAGAAATTGACACAGTGTTTTACTACTGAATCCAAATACAAATCTGGATATAAATTAGAGTTATTTTATCTGCTGACATATATTTGGGATCAAACCCTGTCAAATCACAGATAACTTACAAACCCCTTTATGGAAACTATAAGCATGGCTTTGGATGTGATCACTTGGTCCAGCCCTTTTGTCTCATAAAGGAGAATTGATTTCCCCAAGGTTACACAAGGAGCTTTATCTGCCTATGTAGAACTCAGGCTGCTGATGCCTCCATAAATAAAAGGTCAATGTCACACAGTCTGTAATCAGACCCACAATAGGATCCACCTTGATGTCAGGGTTACTGTGATCCTATCTCCTGCCCTCCCACCTCTACCTCCTCTCCAAATGCAGAGCTGAAAGGACAGTCAGCCCAATTCTGAACCCCACTGGCTGCCTGGTCTCCGGCCTACCTGTCAGTCTCCCAGGAAGACACAACCTCATGCTAGAATCTTCTCTAAACAACCCTTTCACTTGCTACTCTTCATATATTTTTGGTAGACAAAACCACAAACCCAGATGGGGCAATTAGGGATTAAAGGTAACAGTGGTTTGGGGTTATTTCAGCTAATTGCTGTCCTATGTGAAAGATTGCATCATCTGTGACAGCTGGCCTGAGTAATCATCACTCTTTTAGCAGGACATTTTTTCACCCTCTGTGTAATAGGGATTTCCAAGGCTGTTTTGACTGCTATATTATACGGAGTGGTAAATGTGAATATTGATAGTTTGTTATTTTAACTGGAAATGAGAACTGCTCAACTCAAAATTGAAGTTTCATTGAGTCATTGATTTACTCAATAAAGCTTTATTCCACACCTACTATGTGCTTTGCACTATACTGGACACACCAACTATTAAGGCTGTCAATTTTCTTTTGGCAATTATCCTAAAGGCTCAGTAATCAGTATCACAATTGAACTTGGCAGTGGTCATCATTTTCATCAGCCCACAATGAAGCATACCCTTGTTCAAGGGGCATCTACTGTGAGAGTGACATTATTCTTTGCATTCTGCTATGTTTCCATTGACTCTTCAAGCTTGTTTCATTCATTCTTTTCCCAAATATTTATTGGATACTTAACTGTGTGCCAGGCACTATGCCCAGGGCTTATTCTTGCATTTTCACTCTCTGTCTTGGGGGAAAATCAAGAATGGGAAAGGAGAAGCGGGGTGTATGAGATGGCTCTCATCAAAGATTATTCTGTCCTACTAACCAATTAGCAATGGTTTCTTAGCAATGGCTTATTTATTTTATTATTTTTTTTAAGGAGGCGCCTGGGATTGAACCCAGGACCTCGTACATGGAAAGCAGGCACTCAACCACTAAGTTACAGCCACTCCCCAGCAATGGTTTATTAACACCATGCCAGGTGTGTCAAATGCTTTGTCAGATTTAATACTCCTGAGGACCATATGAAGTAGAAAGAGGAGTTTGGAGAGATTAGGTGACTTGCTAAAGGCCACAGATGGTAAGTCAAGTTGCTAAGATCTGAACCCACAATCTCCTGACTCCAGAGTCAGTTCTCCTCCTCCCTGTGCCCTCCTGGCCCATGTGAGTGGTCAGAAAAGGATCCAGTCCTAGTGGTTTAAGCACTGAGCCCTATTCTACCTGAGCCCTAAGGTCCTTTGAAGTTGTGGAGTCTATGAGCCTGTGATTCTTGGTGACTGTGATGGGTAAGTTCACATGCCAACTTGGTCAGGCTATCGTGTCCAACACTTTTGGGAAATGCAGTTCCCTAACTCATCTCAAGGGTGGAAGACTACATATAGAGTCAGATGAGTAGCCCAGCTCTAATTAAAGGGGCCATTTGCCTGCAAAGCTCCTCATAAAGCAGCTTGACTAGCATTGATTGTAAGCAACTGGTGATATTTGTGGATACAGACTTCAGGCAATTTCTCTTTTTGCATTAAAAAAAAATAATGGTCAAGTAGTGTTGGAACAAGTCAGAGTGACCTTGTTCAAACAGAGGCATAAACAGAGTTTTCTGAGGGTACAAGGAAGAAGTATTTGATTCTACCTGTGGAGCTTGTGGAAGGCAGGAGGATGTCTGCATTGGTCCCTCAAGGATGAGTCCATGTCCAGTAAGTACATGGGGTGAAGAGTTTTCCAGGCCAGGGTATAGCCTTTGCAAAGGCAGGCAGATGTGGAAGGTAAGATTTTGAGGGAAATGAAAAAGGTTGGTGTAACTTTAGTGTGAAAGCCTTTGAGAGCCAGGGGAGCTGACAGACTGGAAAGGCAAATGAAGGCCAGATTCTGCAGGACCTTGTTGCCATACTGAGGAATTTGAACTTTGTTCTATATGAACTAGGGAGCCATGGAATGTTTTTGAGCAGAGGAGTGCCCTGATCTGGTTTTTTGTCTTAGGAGTTGGGCTGGAGCAGTGGGGAAGATGGGTTGAATTGGGAGTGACTGGAGGTAGGAAGAGCAGCCACCAGGTGTTACCAGGAGGCAAGGTGAGAGATGGTTATGGGGACCATGACGCATGTACACAATGAAGACTTCCACCAGCCATTTTCCTACAGCCCTCTGGGGGTGGGGAGAAGGAGAGCAGGGAGATTAAGGAGAGGCATTTCTGGAATCATTCTGTGGACCTGGATGCTGAGACCCACACATATCACATTTTAGGAATCACATATTAACGCTGAGGGTCCTGCTGGGTCTGGGTTAATATAATCAAAAGATAGGAGGGTATAGTGGTCAGGACCTGGGCTCCTGTCTCAAATTCCTGCATTGCCGTTCTTGCTCCCAATTTAATTTTTGCATTGACTCTGAGTAACACTGAGCCTCTCTTTCTTCATCTTCAAAATTGGAATGATAAGAAAAGGCATTGGGAAGCACATGTAGCTCAAGTGGTTGGGCTCCCGTTTACCATATGGCAGGCCCTGGGTTCGATTCCTGGGGCCTCCTGGTGAACGCAAGCTGGCCTGCGTGGCGCGGTGAGCTGGCACAGCAAGGTGACGCAACAAAAGGAGACAAGCAGACGCCGAAAAACGCACAGCACATGCACACAGAGAGCAGACAGCAAGCACAAGTAGCAAGGGAGGGATAAATAAATAAAAATA
>JAQZBX010007591.1:0-50153 GCA_029593785.1 Cabassous unicinctus | reverse complement strand
TAAAAAAACTAAAAAAACCATCCAAACAAACAAACAAAAAAACTGCTTCACAGCTCTTCAATAAAGATCCAGGCCTCTGTTGTCTTTAACAGGAAGTTTATCTCCAGCCAGAGAATGGGACTCATACATTGATTTATTAATTCCTTCAATAGCTTAGAAGGTGCTTCCTATTTGCCAGACACTGTGATAAAGGATGTGAAGACATATTTGCTGCCCTTACACATAGAATCTACTGTAAACATTTCAAAAGTTTGAAAAAGATAGTTAAGATTAAATTCTTACCTTGAAAGTAAACAGATCCTAGGTAGACAAAATTAATAGATAAGCATTGTGTTAATACGTATATTGCCACGAACACTGATAATACATGTGATTTTTTTTTTAAGGCGGTTCCAGGTATTGAAACCATGACCTCATACATGCAAGGCAGGTACTCGACCACTGAGCTACACCTGCTCCCTAATGTGATAGATTTTGACCTCTGCCATGTGGTCTCAAGGCACATTTATGCCCTAATATGTATAAAGATGAATAACAAATGTTAGATAAGTGAATAAAAAATCCATTAAACATTTAGTCACTATTTCATAACATTTTTAAAAATTTGTTTATTTTAAAGAAACTTCAGATTACATAAATGCTACATTAAAAAAATAGGAGATTCCCGTATGCTCCATTCCTTCCCCTCCCACAGTTTCCCACATTAACAATATCCTTCCTTAGTGTGGTATATTTGTTACAATTGATGAACACATATTGAAGCAGTGCCACTAACCGTGGATTATAGTTTACATTTTAGTTTACACTTTGCCCCATGCCGTTTTGTAAGTCATGATAAAATATATAATGGCCTGTATCCGTCATTGCAACATCATTCAGTAAAATTCCAATGTCCCAAAAATGCCCCCATATTACACCTATTTTTCCTTCTCCCTCTCCTAAGAACCTTTGATGGTCACTACCTCCACATCAATGATACAAGTTCTTCCATTGCTAGAATAACAATAAGTCTATAGTAGAATAATAATAATTCTACTCTAGTCCATCATTCATTCCCCAATCCTGAGGATTCTGGGATATTGATGACCACTCCACATCTAATTGAGAGGGGGCTTAGATCCTATGGGGCAGATGGATGAAACTATCTTGTTTGCAGTTGCAGACTCTCTCTGTCCCTTGGGATGGGTGTTGCCCATCATCACCACCTTGTTAGTTGTCCTGGGTGAATCCAATGAATTGGAGAGTAGGTGTTGCAACTCTGCTAAGAGTCAAGGCCCAACTGGCACATGGACAGACCAAAGATTTAAGTCTCTTGGACATACACCTATCAAGTGTAGTACTAACTGTAGGTCCAAATAGAAGTGGCAGAAGAGCCATGTGTAGAGAAACCACAAATAAGTCCAACTCTGTTATGCTGGAGAGCATAAATTTCCACGTAGGGCCAACTGGCAGGGCGCTAAACTCCTGAGCTGTCTGCCCTGCCTGTAGTGTCTGGATATCTCTAGAGCCCTCATAGAGCCCTGCTATTTGAGGCAATATTTACTTTGGTAGTCAATGAGATCCTGCTGAGACATGCATAAGCATAACCTCTGAAATGACCTGTTAACTCACTTTGAAATCTCTTAGCCATAAGAACTCATTTGTTTTTACCATTTCCCCTTTATGGTCAAGGTCTTTTTCCAGGTGCATTGCTAGTTGGCACTTGGTAGTAGTCCCTCGGTGCCAGGGAGGCTCATTCCCAGGAATCATGTCCCACATGGCGGAGAAGGTAGTACATTTATATGGTGAGTTTGGCTTAGAGAGAGACCACATTTGAGAAACAAGGAGGACCTCAGGAGGTAACTCTTGGGCAACATATAATACTAGGCTGAGTTTCAATTTCAAAAGAAAAGGTTCATAAATACAATCATCAATTCAATGGCTTGGTGCAATGGTCTGTCCTCCTTCACTTGGCACCAGCCCTGTACTCAGGGGATTCTTGCTGTTCCATTAGAAAATGTAGCAGAACTCCCCAGGATGGGAATTCGATATTCTTTTGGTTACTATGTGGATCTCCACCCATTGTGACAATGCACCATGAATACTTGAACATATTCATATGCCTTAGAGGCACCCCCTCTCATGCAACCCCCCATCACCAACACCCAGGTTCTGGGAATGCAAAGATGGATAAAACACGGCCTTTGCCATCAGTAAGATTGTGATTTTAGATAAGAATGGGATATAAGCTAATATTTTTAATGCAGAATATTAAGGGGTTGTAGAGGTTTGTGCTAGGTACAAAGTTGGGCAAAAGAGGATGAACTATGGGACATAGGTGGTCAGATAAGCTATTACTTAGAAGGCAACTCAGTAAATCTTGAAGGAAGATGATGATAATTCTGATAAGGATACCGCATTATGATCTTTCTCTTTGCCAGGACTCTTATAAATGCTTTATCATAAATTATTTAATCTTCAAAAACCCCATGAAATAAAATAGGTGCTATTTTTAATTCTATTTTATAAAGGAGGAAACTAACTTGGCAAAGGGAAGGTAAGTAATTTGACCAAAGACATACGGTAAGTGCTGGAGCCAGCATAACAATTCAGGTAGACAACATCCAAACCCAGGCAGAGGAATGAAGTCTCCATCTAGAGCTGAGGGGGCAAATTCACATGCTGATAGTGAACAGATTGTAAACCTGAATGAGAGAGCAGGGAGTTTAACTGTTGTCAGACAGACAGCAGATGCTTAGTCTGAATTGCTAAGCTACTCCTGCTCCTGAATACTGCCAAGGGCCAATGGTGACCTATTGTTGCCAGAGGTCCGATCTGGGTTTCATATGAAATCTCCTGATTTTTTAAAGGTTAGACATTGTAGGTGCAAAGAAAGTACTTTTATCTGTAGAATCAGCCCTGTGAATGGCCATTTTGTAATCTCTTAATTTGGAGGATAGGCTGAAGGAAAACTAAGCTCTTGTGCCTAACTGAGAGGAAATAAGGGTCAGAACTTTGGCTGGGTCTACCACTCAGTCCATAGTCACAGATACAAGGGCCTTCCTGCAGTTTCCACAGAGGGGACATTCTGTAACTTACTAAGTAGGCTCTTCATTCACCCCAGAACACTCAGACTATTTTTATTGGTACTGTTTCTCATTTCATAAATCACTTATTATTTAGCCACTCATGTGGGTCTTATTATTTACTCCCTCATTGTCTATTCTTATATTTTCTTCATTTGAATAAACAGTTTGCCAAACAGTAGAATTTAGGATAGAATAAATGTTAGAACTCATATGTCCAGCTAAACTAATAATGGTTGTTTTTTTTCCCCAGTGCAAAATTGTTTTTCAATTGACTGTTCCTCAGCCATGCAACGACTTCTTATAATAGAGGAATTACAATATATTTTCAGGTGAATAGGTTTTATTCCCATGGAGATTATGCCTTGTATTTGATTATGGCTTCTACATCATCTTGCACATTCAGACTCAGTGCTCCTTTGCTCCTTTGAATTTTGAATGTGGAAGTGAAAAATGCTTGTGGAGATGAGACTATTTTGATTTCTGGTTACATTAAATGGGTAAAACATTCCAAATGTAGTAAGTTTGAGCTTTATTTCCCAGATAAGCAGTAAGTAAATTATAGGGTTTAAAATTCTGTAAATCAAATTAAATCTGTTCTGAATCCTCATCCCACTGGGCTACCAGCAAATTCAACCACAGGATTTCTTACTATTGGTACACCTAGGATTTACTGGACTTCCCTCCAGGAGTCTATTTTAAAAATAAAGGAATCCTCTGGTTTGGTCAATTTTAAAAATTGAAATTGTATGAACACAAAGTTTTAGGAATACATAGAAGTAGGTGGAAAGTTCTACAACTTTACTTAATTAATTCAATAGAAATGCATTAAGTACCTACTGTATGCCAAGTACCATTCTAGATATTAGTTACAATAATGAATAAAGTAATGTTTCTGTCAGCATGGAGCTTATATTTTATAGAGAAGATGATAAAAAGCAAATTCATATATTAATTAATTTACTCAATTAACAATAAGGGGTTTGAAGAAAAACAATGCAGACTAAAGAAAACAGTGGTGGAAATAAATTGTAGATGCAGTGAAAGTCTAAAGAAGTAACATTCCATGGAAACCTGAATACACTCTTGGGGGAAGACATGTAAATGTATGGAAGGAAAAAAATCATTCCAGGCAGAGGGAAAAAGTAAGTGGTGGGAAATGGATGTGGCTCAAGTGATTGGGCTCCTGTCTACCACATAGGATGTCCAGGGTTTGATTCCCAGGGCCTCCTGGTGAGGGCAAGCTGGCCTGAGCAGAGAGCTGGTCCACTCGGAGAGCTGGCCCATGAGGAGTGCTAGCCCGAGCAGACAGCTGGTGTAGCAAGATGATGCAACAGAAAGCAACACAAAGGAGAGAAAATGATAGATGCAGCAGACCAGGAAGCTGGGGTGATGCAAGAGATTGAGCCCCTCTCTACCACTCCAGAAGGTCCCAGGATCAGTTTCCGGTGCCACCTAAAGAGAAGACAAGCAGATACAGAAGAACATACAGCAAATGGACACAGAAAGCAGACAACAGGGGGAGGGCGGGATAAATAAATAAATCTTAAAAAAAAAAAAAGTAAGCAGCAAAGGCCCAAGTATGACGTGTTCCAGGAACAGCAAGGAGGCCAGCGAGTAGAAGAAGATAGAAGATCTGGAGATTGGAGACTTAAACAAAGGCCTGATCGTCAGAGACTTGTAACCTGTGAAGAGAACGTTTAATCTATTCTGTGCGATGGGAAGTCACTGGAAACTTTAAAACTAGGAATTATTAAGTTAAAAATGATTGCTCTGGCTTTTTGTATGGTGATATGACTGAAGGTGGTCAAGAGCAGAAGAAGGTCTTGTTAAGAGGCTATTGCAGTTACTCAATCATCACCTAATGTAGCTTGGACTGGATGGTAGAGTAGATAAAATAATGTTCATTCTTTAGTGTGGATCTGCTTGCATATCTTGTACTGGGTATTTAGTGAGCACTTTCAATGAAAAAGCAAATATCTTTCATGACACTAAAGCTTCTTGAAGTATCCTATTATAAATTTCCTTCCCTATTTTTTAAAACTTTTTTGTTGTTGTGTTGGTGGCACTGAAATTCCTGTTATTGTGATATTGGATCTCCTGCAACTGTCTTCTAATTTTCATGTATTTTTACTCTTCTTTTCCTTCTCTTTATATATTTTGTTCTAAATTTCAGGCATATTTCTTTGAATTTATATTTGAATTAATTTGAGTTTTAATTTCTGCTATCATATAAATGATAAATATACATGTATGTAATTATACATAAATATAAAATTATATAATTATATATAAGCATATAAACATAAAATGCCTATACATACTAATAATTCTTTCTGCTTTCTAAATATTTTTCTTTATAGCATCCTATTCTTGTATAATATAATAACTTCTCTTATTCTCTGAGGCTATCAAAGAACTTTGTTTTCCTTTTATAGTTATAGTTTATTCAATATTGCTTTTCTCTTTCTGTTGGTTTATTCATTACCTTTCATGTTAGATGTGTTCTTCTGGTGTCTGGTAATTTTTGGTTGTCTGCTTTTATTTAAGAGTCAGAAATCACAAAGCTATTTGGCTTTGAGCCAATGTGTGTGACTTATAGACTGTGAGTTTAATTGTAGGGTGATATGGCTGGTTTGTTTGCTTAATGTCTTTCCTTTTGGGATGGCCAGTTTCCCCTAAGAGGGATTTTTCAACCTTTGTCTGGAGTATATCTGGAAGTCAAATGAAGACATGTGGGTCTCAACTTCCAGTATGTAAATACACACTTAACTTCTTTGCTTTTCACATAGAGCCCTTCCAACAAGTATGACCTCTGCCTGTCCAGAAACTTTGTTTTATCCACTTTAGTCTTCTGGGAGTTGGAGCACAGAGTGGGGAAGGTTATCTGGGGATATCATTGTTTCTTACAAGGAGTCTTTTTTTAAATTTTTAAAATTTCACCTTCACCCCTACTTCCAGAAATACCTGTGTGGTAGGTTGAGTTACCACATGTCCTTAATCTTAATTCATACCTGTGGGTGTGAACCCAATATAAAGAGGACTTTTGAAGATGTTATTTTTAGCTCAGGTGTGGCCCTCTTAATACTGGAGGCTTTACAGAGAGAAAGCCATGTGGAAGATCAAGGAGCTGAAAGTCAGTGGACCTCAAAGAGAAAGGAGAGGACATTGCCCCATGACAGAAAAGCCCAGGAGTCCCAAGAAATGCCAGACTGCCAGAATACTAGCAACCCAGGGAAGAAGTAGGTCTTCTAGCCTCTGAAACCCTGGGACAAAAAATCCTTATATTAAGTTGCTCCATTTTGTGCTATTTGTCTTGGCACCTGAGAAGCTAAGACAACTTGATATCCAAGTTCTACTTTTTAGGAGAAAGACAGTTTAATCTGCAGCATATAGTAAATTGATTTTTAGTTTTTCTCACTACCAGATTAGGATTCGGCTTCCCTGGGTATGCTGTCAGTTGACAGTTGTTTATCAATTTCACAGCTCCCAACAATTTTACTTTTGTCTCTTCTCCTGTTCTCTTTTCCTCCTGGGTTTGCACAATTTAAGATATCCTTTATTTTCATTTAGGGAATAAAGGTAATTGTATTCATTCTACCATCTCTACATGGAATCCATTAGTTGGAATTCTCACAAAGACCACGGAAGGCACAGGCCTTCCTATTGGACAGAGGTAAAAATTAGGCTCAGAATTTAGGTCTATATTCCCAAGGTTAATAATTGATGGAGAGAAGGTTCTTATCCAGTTCAGGGTGATTCTAAATCCGTGGCTGCTCCTGCTTGCTACAAGTTACCGCCTCAGTTATCACCCTGGTTTACAGTGGACAAAACACAAATGCATTGTCCATCTGTCAGCAATGGCTAGTGGGTTTTCCCGGCCCCACACGTCCTGTTGACATCGTATTGACTATCTTCTCACCGTTACAAGCAGACAAGTCTGCAAGTCTCTACTTTCCAATTAGTCAAGTTAATGAAGCTATTTAAAGAAATCCATAAAGCCTGCCTCCACGGTCCTGGCATTTAGTAACTTCTGGCTAATGATCTCTGAGTCCCTTCTACATTAAATATTGTATTGTAAATCTTGAAGTGCTTGCTCTGAATGCCTTAGGATGGAATGAAGAGGGGGCTGCTTTAAGCCCTCTGAAACCTTAGGATAAACACAGAAATGGCACTTTTAATAGTCAGGCTAACTGAGAGGCCACCCTAAATGCAAATCTATAGCTTTCTAAGTGATACAGAGGGGCTGGAGCCTGGAATGCAGGGGAGAGAAAGCCAAGGCTTAAGGCAGCCACCACAAGGCCCACAAATAAAAGATGATGCAATATAGTAAAAAGAACAATGGACTAGGAGCTGGATTCCTCAAAACACAGGACAACGTAAACTCTTGGTGTCTCCATTTTCTCTTCTTTATAACAGAGAAAATAGTCTAGTCGCTAGTAGTTCAGTCTTGTGGTGAAGCTCCAAATAAGAGCAAGAATGGAACGTGGCTTCATCAATTACTATAAGTTATCCATAAGGAAGGACTTAAATTGGAATTTGACAGCAATGTTCATACTCAGCTTTTTGTTTTTGTTTTCTTTATTAGAGAAGTTGTGAGCTTACAGTGAATTTATCTACTTACCATCCATTCAAATCTTATCACCAAAGCCTCAAACTATCCTAAAAAGCTAGCTATAGTTTTCACTCCCGCATGACGGTTGATAATTTATGCTTCATAAATTCACGTGAGAATTCTATGTAAGACTGCAAATACACATCTGACCGAATAAAATTGTGGAGACACAGTTACATGCACAAAGATTCCCTAAGACTTAGACTTGCCTCCCTTTTGATAATCTTCCACATTTCCTTCATTCTCTACTAGGTTGTTTCATTTACATCTGACTGCCTCAATAAAAATTTCAAAAGCTTCCAATTACATACAGAATAAAGGCCATGTTTAATTACCAGGCCATACATAACACATAAATATTTGTCTTCCAACTATCATTCCAAACGCATTGTCAACTACTGACATTGATTGTGTACTAAGCTCAAGATACCCCAACTGCACTGAGCACTTTGTCACTCCTCATAGTCTACGTGGACCCTGGCAACATAGTGTTCTCTCTCGCTCATAGAAAGAGAAATCCATTCCCCACTTTTTCCATATAGATAGGTACTATGTATATATCAAGACTCAGGTGAAAGGAAAATGTTCTAGATTTCCCAGGACAAAGGATACAGTCATCTTAGTATATGTCCACAGCATTATGACCTGAAACTCAACTTAATTCCAGTAACCTGGGATCTCCTGGAGAGAAGAAACTGTGCCCAATTCATCCGGGATGAATCACCACCACCTATCACACTGCTTGCCCCGTTTTGGCACTCAATAAATATCTGTGTCATAAGAGAAGTCTGCCACCAGTCATTTCCATAGCAAAATAAAATGAAAATGCTCCAAAAGAGTTTCATTCTACTGGCTAAAGGTAATCTCTATTCTTTTTTTTTTTAATATATTTTTTTATTTTTTTAAAGTAGACTACATAAATCTTACACAAAAAATATAGGGATTCCCATATGCCCCACTCCCCACACCCTCCCACATAAACATCCTTCATTAGTGTGGCACATTCATTGCAATTGGAAAACACATCCTAGGGCTTTGCCATTAAGCATGTATTATAGTTCACCTTGTAGTCTACACTCTCCCACACAGTTCTGCATGTTATGTGATGATATAAAATGGCCTATATTTGTGATTGCAATGTCATTCAGGATGATTCCTAAGTCCAGAAAAAGTGACTGTATTACAACTGTTTTTCCCTCTCTCTGCCCCCAGAGCCTCCAGTGGCCACTGGCTCCACATCAATCTTGTAATTTCTTCCATTGCTAGAATCACAATATGTCTATAGTAGAATATCAGTAAGTCTACTCTAGTCCATAGTTCTTTCCCCAATCCTGAGGATTCTGGGATGGTGATGTCCACTCCACCTCTAATTGAGAGGGGGCTTATATCCCATGGGGAAGATGGATGGGACTATCTTGCTTGCAGTTGCTGACTCTCTCTGTTCCTTGGAATGGTCATTGTCCATCATCATCTCCTTGTTGGTTGTCCTGGGTGAGTCCAATGAGCTGTAGAGTAGGTGTTGCAACTCTGCTGAGGTTCTGGGCTCAGCTGGCACATGGACAGCCCAAAGACTCGAGTCTCTTGGATGTACACCTACAAACTCCAGTACCAAGTATAGGTTTAAATAGAAGGGACAGATGAGTCATATCTAGGGAAGACATAATTGAGTCCAACTCTGTCACTCCCAGGAGCACACACTCCATAGTAGGGCCCACTGGCAAGGCACCAAACTCCAGAGCTATCTGCCCTGACCATAGGACCTGGGTGTCTCCAGAGCCCTCAGGAACCTCACTATTTGGGGTAGTATCCACTTTGGCAGTCTATGCGATCCTGCTGAGATGTGCATAAGCGTTACCTCTGGGATGACCTCCCAACTCACTCTGAAGTCTCTTAGCCATATAAATTCATTTGTCTTTACCTTTTCCCCCTTTAATTTGAGGTCTTTTTCCAGTTGCATTGCTAGTTGGTGTTTGGTAGTAATCTCTATTCTTAATCCATCAAGACCTACGTGGTCTGGTTCTTACCTACTTCTGCGGTTTCATTTTCTATCTCTCTTCCTCTCGTTCACTATTCTCAACAACCCTGTGAGGTAGGTACAGATATTAAAAATATTCAAACTGATGATGCTTTTCCATCAGGGCAGTAATGGAACAATTCTAATTAAATGCCTCCAAGTCTAGTGCATTTTCCCTTGACTCTTGTCTTCATCAGTTCTAAACCTGTTTGGTATTTGGGAATTATCTTAAATCCCCCTTAAAACATGATGTCTTCTAAAAACACTTTAATCCACAGAGAACTTTCTAGATTCTAAATAGTAATGATCATCTAGGTCTCTAGAAATCATTTAATACTTGTGATGCCTCTTCTACGTTTTGATGTATTTTTAAACAAAGTTATTGTTTAAGTAAACTTTCATAAAACTTATATTATTTCTCTCCAGTCAAGCTATCTGGAACCAAAGTCTGTCTTATGCATAGTATTCAGCACTTTGCTTTCAATTTAGTAGGAGCAGGTCTGAGAATACCTCCTCAGATACCAACCGCCATTGGTATTTGGCCTATGAGAGGCATTTGGAATCCTGATGCTACTGATGTCAACATTCCACCTTATTTACCAGTAAATCTATGAGCAGCACAATTAAACTTTTCCCCTTGAGGAGAAAATATTTCCCTTCAATGATAATTTCTGGAGTAATAAGTAAGTATAGTCTGCACTTAAACTTTGAGAAATTCCTTCCTTCGTTTCTTGCCTCTTGAATAGGGTTATGCTTATAGTGACTATTAGAAATACTATTCTTGTATTTATCAAAATATATCTTTATGAAAAATACTTTTCATTATAAGAAAAATAGCATTCACTGCAGAAGATTGAAAAGCTAAGAGAAGCCAAAAGATGAAAATAGAAATGAATATTGATCCATAGTCATAGCAGCCAGAAATAATAATTCTTGATATTTGGTTCCATTATTTTGTACTAAGCAAATGTATAATTCTTTTGTTTTGTTTATTTTATGGGATCATAAAATTTATATTATTGGGAAACTAGCTTGTTACATTTAACAAAGTACCATGACTATCTTTCCATGTCATTAACTATTTTACAATATCAATTTAATGATTACATGAATATTTTATGTATGTGCAGGAGTATAATAAACCAAACCACTATTATTATTTAGGCTCTAATATTTCATTTTGCTATTATTAAAAATGTTTAAATTTTAGAAAGTTTTCTTACCTTGCTGGCCCTCACACTTTTTATTTTTAAAAATGGATATAAAATTACCTGGTCAGAAGGTGGTATGAGGGATTAAATGAGTTATTATATGGCAAATTTCAAGACGTCAGTGATTATCACTGACCTCTTGAGAAACGTCCTTTTTACTGTTGCAATAAACATCTCGCTTAAAGAAATTACACACTTTTTGGAATTCAGTTTTCTTAGGAATTTCTATGTTAAAGGTGGTATATGTGTATGTCTTTTGATATATAATGGCAAACACATGCTCCAAAAAATGTACCAATGTACATATCCAGCAGCAATAGGCAAAAGTATCTATTTCTCCACACCTTTACTGACTAGACCCACAATTATTTGGTCTTCTGTGGCATGGTGGATATAAAACTGTTATCTCTCTGATATTTTAATTTGCATTCCTTTGTAGATGAATATGTTTGCATTGGTTTATTGATCATTTATTTCTTCATTTATGATTTCCCAGTTACCAGCCTTTACCTAGCTTTTTTTCATTTTTAAATCAGTGCAATCTAGTTTATAAAATAGTTTCAAATATATGGTTTCATGTATTCCACTGAGGAATATATTTACATTTTCTTCTGTATTTGAAGACACTTTCTTGCTGTGTCCATCAAAAGAAGATACAGCCAATGGGCCCTACTTTGGAATTTATGTTCCCCAGAGTGACAGAGTTGGAGTCAGTTGTGGTTTCCCTACACATGGCTCTTCTATTTGAACCTATAATTACCTATAATTAGTGCTAGAGATGGACTAGGTATACGCCCAAGAGACTTAAATCTTTGGGCTGTCCATGTGCCAGCTGGACCATGAATCTCAACAGAGTTGCAACACCTACTCTCCCGTTCATTGGTTTCACCTAGGACAACTAACATGGAGCTGATGATGGACAACTACCATACCAAGGAACCAAGAGGCTCTACAACTGCAAGTAAGAGAGTCTTATCCATTGGCCCTATAGGATAATAGCCCACTTTCAATTAGAGGTGGAGTGGACATCACCATCCCAGAATCCTCAGGATTGGGGAATGAACTATGGACTAAAGCAGACTTACTATTATTCTACTATAGACTTATTGTGATTCTAGCAATGGAAGGAATTATATCATTGATGTGGAGGCAGTGGCCACTGGAGGTTCTGAGGATAGGGAGAGGGAAAAACAGGTGTAATACAGGGGCATTTTCAGAACTTGAGAACTGTCCTGAATGACATTGCAATGACAGATACAGGCCATTATATATCTTGCCATAACCTACAGAATTGGGTGGGAGAGAGTGTAAACTACAATGTAAACTATAATCCATGCTTAGTGGCAATACTCCAAAATGTGTTCATCAATTGCAATGAATGTATCTCACTAATGAAGGATGTTGTTAATGTTGGAAAATGTGGGAGGTAAGAGGAGCAGGGCAAATGGGAATCTCCTATATTTTTTTGTGACATTTGTATAATCTAAGTATCTTTAAAAAATAAAATATAAAAAAATAAACAGTCACACCAAGCGGGGAAAAAAGAAAAAGAAAACAGTTAATTGTCAGTAACTTTTTAATCCTTAGGAGGATTTTTTTCTCTTTTTCAGTGAGACACTGACTTTGGTTCTTATTATTTCTCACCACCTCCCTCCACATCCTCATCCTCTCATTTCTTTAAGGTGAACTTTTCATCATTGTTATTACTGAGTCACAAAATATGTTTGCATGTTCAAGGTAACAACCTATTATTTTTCTTATGTGTACTCCACTTTTATTTTTCATCTTTGATTATGTATATTCTTTTACATCCACCCAGAAGTTATAAATTTTTATGTCAGTGTATTCATAAAACTTCCCTCCTCTGGAGCCTTGTTTAGAATGTCCTTCCTCATACTAGTATTATGTAAATAGTATTCTTCCAGAACTTCTATTGATTCAATTTTCATTTAACCTTATAATCAAAGTTCATGGTGCAGTAAAGATATGTCTTTATAAATTTTTACAAATAGTTTAATATCCTGGGATTTTTACACTTACTTGAAATGATGTTTTTATCCTATTTTTTTGCCTGACCCTTTCTTTACTATTAATAGTAATATAATGTCTATTGTTTTTGAGCTGGTAATATGTGAAAACAGTTCCTAGAAATTTTTACAGGATTTTTTTTCTTCCAGTTTAATTTTGAAAGCTAATGTGATTTAAGTATTATTTTGCATCACATTTAATTTATAAATGAATAATATGAACATGAAATCTTTTTCATGTTGAAATTTCCAATTCAAGATTGTCAAATATACCTTTCCATGAAATTTCTTGGTAATTTGTCATTTTTCTTGGTATTGAGAGCACATTTTTTCCTTTTTAGAGAACTTGTGAGTTTACAAAACTATCATGCATAAAATACAGGATTCACATATACCACCATATTATTAACACCCTTCATAAGTGTGGAACATTTGTTACAATTGATGATAGTAAGTTTTTATAATTGTACTCTTAACCATAGCCCATGGTTTAACTTAGGGTTTGCTGTTTGTGTAGTGTACTTCCATGGAATTTTTAAATTTTTTTTCTGTTATCATATATACAAGCTAACATTTCCCAATCCAGTTACATTCAGACATATGCCACAGTGCTGCTAATCACATTCACAGTACTGTGCCACCACTGCCACCATCTATCACTAAATCACTTCCATCATTCCAAATAGGAACCCTGTATATTTCAAGCCCCAATTACCCATTCCCTATCCCCATCTCAACCCCTGGTAAACTTTATTCTAAATTTTGACTACTAGTTTGTTTATTCTAATTATTTCGAATCAATAAGATCATATAAAATTTGTCCTTTTGTGTTGGGTTTATTTCACTTAATGTGAGGAATTCAAGGTTCACCCATGTTGTCACAGGTATTAAAACTTCATTCCTTTTTATGGCTGAATAATATTCCCTTGTATGTATGTTTTAGTTAGAGGGTGGAGTATGACAGTTTGAAGTCTTGTGAATCCCAGGAAAGATCATGTTCTTTGACTAATCCATTCCTGTGGATGTGAGACCTTTTGATTGCATTAAATTCAGTTAAGGAACCATGATTAGATCACTTTTGATTAGATTGCTTTAGGGTCTTTGATTGGAGTATGTCAGTGGGGTGTGACTCAGATTGGGTCTCTGCCCCCTTGTTGGGGTCTTATATCAAGTGAGAACTGAGAAGAGAATCACACACAGAGAAATGAAGTTGCCTTTTTTTTTTTTTTTGAGGTACCAGGGCTGGGTATTGAACTCAGGACCTCCCATGTAGGAGGCAGGCGTTCAACCACCTGAGCCACATACGCTCCCCAGGAAGCTATCATTTTGACATTTCCATGTGAGAGGACTGTAGGAAGACAAAGAAACCCTGAGAGGCTGAGAGAAAGGCCAGAAGCTGGAATCAGCAAAGCACATCTGAAGCAAGGAGAAGATGAGCCGGGGGTGGAATGCAGCACCCTCAGCAAGAATCCACCACCATTTTGCTTTGCCATGTGGCAGGAGTCAAGGATCTAACCAGCAGCCTGCCTTTGGTGAGAAAGCATCTCTGATGCACTGATTTGAACATTTTCACAGCTTCAGAATTGTAAGCTTTTACCCTAATAAATTCCCTTTATATAAAAGCCACCCCATTTCTGGTATTTGGCAAAAGCAAATTAAAACAATGTACATTTTGTATTTCCTTTCATCCATTGATGGACACTTGGGTTGCTTCTATCTTTTGGCAAATATGAATAATGCTGCTATGAACATTGGTGTGTAAATATCTGAGTCACTGCTTTCAATTCTATTGTGTATAAACCTAGTAGTGAAATTGCTAGGTCAGATAGTAGTTCTATACTTCGCTTTCTGAAGAGCCATTACACTGTCTTTCACAGCAGATGCACCATTTTACATCGCCACCAGGAATGAATGAGTATTCCTACTTCTCTGCATCCTCTCCAACACTTGTTTTTAATTTTTCTTAATAGCAGCCATTCTAATTGGTGTGAAATGGTATTTCATTGTGGTTTTGATTTGCATTTCCCTGATAGCTAATGAAGTTGAGCATCTTTTCATGTGCTTTCTGGACATTTATGTATCTTCAATGGAGAGATGTCTATTCAGGTCTTTTGCCCATTTTTCAAATTGGGCTGTTTTTCTTTTTGTTGATAAGATGGATTTCTTTATATATTCAGGATATTAAACTTTTGTAAGATATATGTTTTCCAAATATTTTCTCCAATTTTGTAGGTTGTTGTTTTACTTTCATGGCAAAGTCCTTTGAGGCACTTAAGGTTTTAATTCTGATAAGGTCCCATTTAACTGTTTTTTCTTCTGTTGCTATGCTTTGGGTCTAAGAAATCATTACCTAACTTAAGGGCCTAAAGATGATTCCCTACATTTTCTTTGACAAATTTTATAGTTCTAGCTCTTATATTAAGGTTTTGATCTATTCTTGAGTTTGTTTTTGTATATGGTATGAAGTAGGGGCCCTCCTTCTTTTTTTTACAAACGGAGATCCAGTTTTTCCAGCACCATTTTTTGAAAAGACTATTCTTTCCCAGTTAAGTGGTGTTTGCCACCTTGTCAAAAATCAGCTGGCCATAAATGTGAGGGCCAATTTCTGAGCTCTCAACTTGATTCTATTGGTCTATATGTTTGTCCTTGTTCTATTACCATGCTGTTTTGATTACTGTGGCTTTGTAATAAATTTTCAGATTGGGAAGTGTGAGACCTACAACTTTATTCTTCTTTTTCAAGATGGCTTTAGCCATTCAAGGCCGCTTACCCTTCCAGATAAATGTGACAATTGGCTTTTTCATTTCTGCAAAGAACATTGTTGGAATTTTGATTGGAATTGTATTGAATCTATAAATTGTTTGGGGTAATATTGACATTGTAATGATATTTAGACTTCCAATCCATGGACACAGAATGTCCTTCCATTTATTTAGGTCTCTTTTAATTTCCTTTAACAATGTTTTATTGTTTTCTGTGAAAAATCCTTTACATCCTTGGATAGGTTTATTCCTAGATATTTGATTTATTTAGTTCCAATCATGAATGGAATTTTTTTCTTGATTTCTTCTTCTGATTGTTCATTGTTTGTGTATAGAAACACAACTGATTTTTGGGTGTTGATCATCTACCCTGCACTATAATATTGATTGATTTTTTTATGTTGTATTATATTAATTGTTTTTTTTACATTGAACCAACCTTGCATATCAGAGAGAAAAATCCCACTTGATCATGGTGTATAATTCTTTTAATATGCTCCTGGATTCAATTTACTAGTATTACATTGAGGATTTTCACATCTTTATTCATAAGAGATATTGGTCTGTAGTTTTCTTGTGGTATCTTTATCTGGCTTTGGTGTGAAGATGATGTTGGCCACATAGAATGAATTAGAGAGTGTCCTCTCCTCTTCAGTTGTTTAGAAGAGTTTGAACAGAATTGGAATTAAGTCTTCTTGGAATGTTTGGCAGAATTCTCTTGTGAAGTCATCTGGTACTGGGCTTTTCTTGTTAGTAGGTTTTCAATTACTCATTCAACCTTTACTAGTAATTGGTTTGTACAGGTCTTCTATTTCTTCTTGAGGCAATTTAGGTAGTTTGAGTGTTTCTAAGAATTTGTCCATTTCATCTAGGTTATCCAATTTATTCAAGTACAGTTGACCATAGTATCCTCTTAAAGTTCTTTTAATTTCAGCAGGATCTGGAGTAATGTCCCCCTTTTTATTTCTGATTTTTGTTATTTACATATTTTCTCTTTTTTCTTTATCAGTCTAGCCAATTTTATTGGCTTTTCAAAGAACTAACTTTTGCTTTTTTTTTTTTTTATTCTATTGTGTTTTCTTTTTCCATTTCATTTATCTTTGTTATTTTCTTCCTTCTGCTCATTTTGGGTTTAGTTTGTTCTTCTTTTTCCTAGTTCTTCCAGTTTAGCAGTTAAGTCTATGACTTGAAGTCTATCTTCTTTTTAAATCCTAGCATTTAGTGCTATACATTTCCCTCTCATCATTGGCTTTGATGTATCCCATAAGTTTTGGTGTGTTGCATTTCATTTTCATTCGACTCAAAGTACTTCATAAGTTCCCTTGTGATTTTCTCTTAATTCATTGCTTGTTTAATAGTATATTGTTTAATTTCCCCATATTTGTGAATTTTCCATTTCTTACTCTGTTATTGATGTTTAACTTCATTCTCTTGTGCTCAGAGATTATACATTGTATGATTTCAACATTTTAAAATGTATTGAGACTTGTTTTATGACCTAATATGTGGTCTATCCTGGAGAATGATCCATGTGCATGCAAAAAGAATGTGTAACCTGTTTTAGTTGGGTGAAGCGTTCCATATGTGTTCCTAAAGTCTACTTGGTTTAAGAGTATTTAACTCTTTTTTCCTATACTTTTTTTCCCCTACACTTCTCCAGCCCCTACCTTTTTTTGTACTTGTTACTACTTATATCTTTGTACATGTGTCCAAAACCATAGATTTATCATCACTTTTATGCATTTGCATTTTAGCACCTGTAGGAAGGAAGAAGTGGAGTTATATACAAAACAATCTAATCCTATAATACTGGCATTTATAATTACCCAAATGGTTACCTTTACTGTGAACCTTTATTTCTTCATGCTGTTTTGAACCACTGTCTAGTGACCTTTCTTTTCAGTCTGAAGAACTCCCTTTACCTTTGCTTATAGGCCAATTCTAGTGACGATGAACTCCTTATCTTTTTTTTATTTGGGAATGCCTTACCCTCTCCCTCATATTTGAAAGAAAGTCTCGCAGGATTAAAAATTCTTTGCTGGCAGTTGTTCTGGTTCAGCAATTTAAGTATTTCAATCTACTGCCTTCCTATGTCCATGGTTTCTGATGAGAAATCAGTGCCCACTCTAATTGGAACTCCCTTGTACATAACATTGCTTTTCTCTTGCAGCTCTTAGAACTCTGTCCTTGTCCTTCACATTTAATAGTGTCATCATCATATGACAGGCATATTTTTCTTCATGTTTATCCTGTTTTGGTGTTTTCTGGGCTTCTTGAATGTGCATATTCATGCCTTTTGATAAGTTTGGGAAATTCTATATCATTATTTCTTCAACTATTCCCTCTGCTCCTTTCTCTCTCTTCTCCATAATGTGTATGTTGGTACACTTGATGGTGTCCCAGAAGTATATTGTTTATATTCATATACTTGATGATGTCCCAGAGGTGTCTTAGGCAATTTTTGCTTTTTATAACTCTTTTTCCTTTTTCCTTCTCAGCCTGACACATTTCAAGTGTCTTGTCTTCAAGTTCATTGATTCTTTCTTCTGCCAGTTCCAATCTGCTCTTGAAGCCTTCATGGGCATTTTTAAATTTCAGTTATGTGGTCTTCAACTCCAGTAGTTCTGTTTGGTTCCTTTTAAAAATGTCTATGTCTTTACTAAGATTCTCTTAGTGCTCTTTCATCTTCCCCCAATATTTCTCTATATTTTCCTTCACCATCTTGAGCATTTTTATGATCATTTTTAAAAGGCTTTGTTCAGTATGTCTACATTCTTGTCTTCTTCATTGGTGTTTTCTAGATTTTTACTCTCTTCCTTTGGATGGGCCATCATTTCCTCTTTCTTTGTCTTGCAATCCTTTGTTACACGCTATATATCTTACTATTTTAAAATATTAACTCCAGTGTTTATTCCCTGAGATGCCCATTTCTTGATTTTTTTATCCAATTGGTGATGACAGAGATAAGACAGCAATTTTCTTGAGCTTGAGCCCCTCTTTCAGGAAGGTCTCTCCAAGGCAAATGCAGTGTGCAGGGTTTTCCCCTGTCTTTCTGGATTGTGTCTTCTTGTCCTAGGCTTTTGCTTGTTGATTATTTTGGAATTCCCCTGTTTACAGGAGTTTGATTATCCAATCTGTTACTTTTGCCCCAGGCTTTCTGCTTTTATAGTTTATTACACTCCTTTCACTATCTCAAGCTGCTCAGACCGCAAATTCTCAGAGGACTGGCATACTGGAGAGGATTTTCCCAGTCTTTCCCAGACAAAACAGGGCTAGGGACAGACAAGGGGGAACAGACCTGCTCCACAGCGTCCTGAGGAATGAGTCAAGAAGGGCAACAATTCTTCATGCTGAGCTCTCTAAATCAGAGTTTTCTTGATCTGCCCAGCAAATACCCCACTGTCCTGAGGAACTACACTGCTACTATCCCAATTTTGAGTGGTTGGAAACAATGGCAGCCACTGCCCTTGTCCATGGTGGTTTGAAACAATGGCTGCCCTCACAGCTGGGCCCACATGGTCAAAGGGTGTTCATCAAAAGCCATGATCAATGACTGTCTGTGTCCACCCCTGATTATAGAGAAGAAGATTTTTACACCCCTTTCTGTCATCAGAAAGCTAGCTGGGGGTTGTTCCCTAAGGAAGCCTGCTGCAAGAGTGGGGGATGGGTGCTGGCAGCTGCCACTTAGATACAGCAATTTACTGTTCTTTACCATAATTTATAAGCCTCTTTCTCTCATTCCTCCCTGGATGCTGTTCGGTGTTCTTCTGACCTCCACAGTCTCAAAATAATTGTTTCCCACATTTCCCACCTGTTTAATATTTATTCTGGTAGAATGACTCCTGGGGATCCCTACTCTACCATTTTCTGATACCACATATTTCTTAAGTTTAATCATTGATATTTTAAGAATTTTTTTTGTCATAAATAGGATTTCAATTTATTTAAACAAAAATCACTTAGAATATAAAATGAAAAGTATTGCATACATATTCTATTGTTTTACAATATTCAAGTTAATGCCATTTCTTTTTGTTTCTAATAACTGATTAATTGAATATCTTCATCATTCAAGGAAGATAATCAAAATTTTTAAAATATGACTTATTTTATTCCACTTTGCTCTTTATAAATATTATTTATTTAGAAATTCCATTCTTTTCATTCATTAAAAGATCATGTCATTAGAGTGAAGTCAGTAGGATGGCAGAGGAAGAAACTCTAAACTTCGCCCACCACCACACAGAAGCATGGATAAATAAGCAGAAACTGACATAACCAAATTTCTCAGAATTTTGGAAAACAGACAAAGACTTACAGCACCTAAGCAAATACTGAATGGAGAAAAAGGAAACAATATCACTAGGAAAGCCTTATGGCCCTTTTATTAGCCTTTCTTCCAACCCTTTCCCGGCCTACCATGACAACAGCTTGTGCTCCCAGTATGGGTTCCTGGTCCTGGGTTCCAGCAGAAAGAGAGCTCCTTATTTGCAGATTGTTGTGCATATATGTCTACTCTAATTCATTGAGTTTCATCCTGAAGGAATGATCCAAAATGCTTATCTCTGTCTCCCTTGTCTCAGAATTCATTCTGGACAGAGAAGCAAATGACAAGGCTGCTAAAACACTTTAAGGCAATAAACAAACCATAACTACTTGGGGAAAAAGATTATGGTTAAAACATACAATAGAATACCTGGGGCCTGGGAAGAAATGCTGTAGAGATTTTCCTGGGGAAGGTGGGGACATTAGGATAGTCCCTGTGTATGGCGGATTCTGTAAACTCTGCAGGCATATCTAGTGCAAGATACATGCTTAATAAAGACCTGAGAGGACCATAAACTTTTACCTTATATTTTTAAGGCACATTGCAAGGATGGTTCAGTATTGCAGGAGAATTGTAGTCCAGAAAAAATCTGCAAAGACTGAGAGAAATGTGTTGTTTTTTTTTTCTTGCTTTGCAAATTTTAATTTTAGTACTAGACACTCAAGAAATTTCTATCATAGCAAGAGCTGAATACAAGCTAAAGAAATATTGACTTCAGTGACTACATATGTTAAGGAATACAGTGTTTCCATAAACAGTTTGGAAAAATAACTAAACAAATAGACCACTACAGCCTTCAATAATAAGGACAAAAAAAAAAAAAAAAAAAAAACAGAAAACTCTGAGAAGGGAGAGACTCTTATTTCCAGAGTTAAAATATTCAAATATGCAGATTTCAACAAAAATCACCACACATGCAAAGGAACAGAGAAAGATGGCCCATTCAGAGGAATAAAATAAATCAACTGAAACCATCAATTAGGAAGCCAAGGAATTGGACATAGAAGACAAAGACTTTTAAAAATCTGTTTTAACCGTGCTGAAAGAACTAAAGGAAAACATAAAGAACTGAAACACATGAGGAAAAGGATATATGAACAAAATGAGTATTTCATTAAAGAGATAGAAATTATAAAAAGAACCAAATGGAAATTCTGAGGATGAAAATACAATAACTCAATTTAAAAAATCATTAGAGAGGTTCAACAGAAGACTGGAACTGGCACAAGAGAGAATCAGCAAACTTGAAGAAAGGACAATTGAAATGATCCAGCTGAGGAGCATAAAGAAAACAGAATGAAGAATAATAAATACATTCTAAGGGATTTGTGGGACATCATCAAGGATTCCAATATATGCATTATGGGAGTAACAGAAGAAGACGTGAGAAAGAAACGGGAAAAAAGAATATTTGAAGAAATAATTGCTGAAAACTTCCCAAATTTGCTGAAAGTCATGAATGCACATATCCAATAACCTCAGTAAACTCCAAATAGGATAAACTCAGATCCACATAGAGACACATTGTAATCAAACTGTTGAGTACCAAAGATAGAAAGGACCCTGTAACAAGCAAGAGACAATTGACTTGTCACATACAAGGGATGCTCAGTAAGTTTAAGTGCCAATTTCTCATCAGAAACCATGGAGGTGAGAAGGCAGTGGGATGAGAAATGTAAAGAGTGCTGAAAGGAAAACAAACTATAAACCAAGAGTTATACATCTGGCAAAGCTGTTTATCAAACATGAGAGTAAAATTAAGACATTCCAAGATTTAAAGAAAACAAAAAACTGAGGAATTTTATGCAAAAGACCTGCCCTACAAGGAAACTTGGAGGTAGGTGAAAGTAACATTAGCCAGTAGCTTGAAGCTGTTTGAAGAAATGAAGATCGCTGGTAAAGGTAACTATATAGGTAAATATAAAGGCCAGTATTACTGTATTTTTGATGTGTTACTCCATTTTTTAAATTTCTTACATGATTTAAAATACAAACTCATAAAAAGTAATTAAAAATCTATGTTTTGAGGCACAAAATGTGTAAAGTAATTTATTATAAGAACAATATAAGGGGGGATGGTAGAGGAGCATAGGAAAATTGTTTGTGTATGATATTGAAGTAATGTTGGTATAAATTCAAACAAGATTTTTATACAGTTAGATTATTAGTTTTAAGGCCATGGTAACCACCAGGAAAATAACTAAAACATAGACACAAAGGAAATAAGGGATTCAAATGGTTCATTATAAAAGATCAATTAAATTTTTTAAAAAATAGGTAGTGATGGTGGGAATGAGGGGCAAAATAGTCTGAATTACCCAAAACTAACAGTAAAATGTAAGATCCTGAATTCAGTATTTAATTTAAAAGTAAATGGATTAACCTATCCAACCAAAAGGCAGAAATTGGCAAAATGAATAAAACAGCATGACTCAACTTTTTGCTGTTTAAAAGAGACATACCTTAAATTCAAAGACACAACATTTAAGTCCAAAAAACTACAAGAGTCAAAGGATGGATACTACATATTGTTGAAATAGTTAATTCATAAAGATATAAAGAATATAAATTATTAACATATAAGCAACTAACAACTGGAGCTACAAAATATATATGAAGTGAATTTTGGTAGAATTGAAGGGGAATATAAATGATTTTACATTGATAGTAGGAATCTTCAGTAGAGTACTTTCAATAATGAATATTCTGGAGCAACAAATGTGAATAAATGTATATTTTATATTACATATATCTTAGATATATATATATGAAACTTCATCAACATTTTAAATTTGTGCATCAAAGGACTGTATAAAGAAAATAAAGAGAGAACCTACACGATGGGAGATATTTTGGAAACCATATATCTGATAAAGGTTTAATATAAAAACAACAACAAAACTCCTACAACTCAACAGAAAGAACCAACAATCCAATGAAAAATGGGTAAAGGACTTGAATATACACTTCATCAAAGATATGCAAATGGCCAAGAACCCCATTAAAAGATGCTCAACATCATTAACTATTAAAGAATTGCAAATCAAAATCACAATATGATAGCATTTCACAGCCACTAAAATGGCGACTATTTTTAAAAAATAAAAATAACAAGTGTTGGAGAGGATGTGGATTTATAGGTTATTCTATATTGGTGGGAATGCAAAATGATGCAGTCACTGTGGAAAACAGTTTGGCAGTTCCTCTGAATGCTAAGCATATGATTAGCTTATGAGCCAGAAATCACACTTCTATGTATATACTCAAAAATATTGATAGAGGGGACTCAAACAGATATTTGCACAGTGATGCTCATAGCACATTATTCACAGTTACCAATAGGTAGAAACAACGCAAGGATCTATCAAGAGATGAAGGATAAATGAAATGTAAACACATAATTGTAATAATTAAAACATAACACTCAAAACTTCTTTCCTAGAGTTATTCACAGTATTTTAGAGAAGACAGAAAAGTAAACATATAATGGTATTGATTACAATATGATACACTGTGCAAAATAAAATTTGGGACAAAGCTGTCTATATAGGACAGGGATGCAATAAGTGATATGCTTGAAAAATATAGAAATTAATTCTCAGGGGTACTGGCTAGTGAAATTGATCTATAGGAACAAATTCATTATGTAGAAAAAGGAAAGCAGTCTCCACAAACACTTATAATTGTATACTTACATGCATTAGAGAAATAGCCATTAAAAAAAACAGACATAAAGAAAAACATTCAATTTTGGATGACTACCAACAATAAGTTATATGACTACAGATAATTTACTTTCCCTCTCTATAACCCAAGTTTCATGAGTTCTATAGAGAAGTTGGACTAGTAAGACTCCTTTCATCTCAAACATTCATTGTTGGAGTTTTTTATGTTGGAAAGCAATTGGTAATTTATAATTCCTAATACTTCAGTTAAGCATTCAGTATCAAAGAAGGGCAGATGCAGGGATGCCAAATAATTTTCACTATGTTTTCCAACTCTCATTATTTAGAAGGAGCTCTTTGAAAGCACTCTATTGAGTGAGAAGCAGCCTGAGAAAGAAAGGTGTGACTGACTGCCAATGTCAACCATGAGCTCTGCACTGGGTAGTACAGAAGTAATAGTGGGAGTGGGTAGGGATGCCAAAGGAGTGGTTACCCCATGAGCACATGCGATAAAAGTGGTAACTCTCAGCAGTTGTTAGATCTGTGATCAAAATACATTGAAGGGTCCAATGTGATATATGAAATTGAAAATAGTGGTCAGAAAATGAGTCATCTAGTAGTCAAAGAGCGGCCCCCATTTTTATACTGTGTTTGGTCTTGCACCAATGAATGCAAAAGGCTAAGCTTCCACCATCACAACTACCCCATTCCAAGAGCTTTAATCCAGCCCCATCCAGTACCTGGAGTTCCCTTTTCCAAACTGGTAAGCCAGGCTATGATTCTGGGAGCAGGCATATTAAATTGGTGGAGAAAGGAAAGCATGCAGAGAATAAATATATACAGGCAATAAAGAGCATAACATGGAAAATACAGGACAAATAGGGACTACCCTTTAAAATGTATATGCTTAAGCCCCTTCCATCATTTAAATGAGCTATTCTTGTTTTAATGATTTTTTTTTTTCCTAGGCAAAGCAAAGAAAGCCTATTCTGAAAATACCTCTGTATTTTCCAAGTACCTCTCTTAGGGATTTAGTTAGTTTTACACATTATGTGAAGCCTAGCAAATGAGAATTTATCATCCAATTAAAACAAGTATTAAAGTAGAAAACCATTTATTCTGTTTTCAGCCAAGAATAATAATTGAATGAAAATGACTTATCACGCAACGAACTCTATCTTGATTAAATAGAATAATGTATGTTTAAGTTGACCTTTTCTAGTAAACAGACTTACCTGTGCAACTCTTGTCATAAAATATATGTTTTAGATTGAAATGTATGTATAACAAGAGCCTTTGTATCGTTTTTCTGCTTCTCTCCAGTGGAAAGCTCCTTTTCAGAAGTCAGCAACTAGACTTAAATTTAAAATGTATATTTTCTAAAGCATTTCTTTATTTAACATTTGTAACTACTTGTTCTTACCAAGTCCTTAGAGATGCAAGACTTGGGCCATTGATCACAACTAAACCAAATATGGGGAGAAGGTAGAGAAAACATTTGGAAGGGATAGTAAATGTATTGGTGAAAATGGTATATAAAAATTGAGTGACCAATTTTAATTACTTCCAAATAAAACTAATTATTCAATCCAGTTTGCAATATAAGTTTGATAAGGAATATGGAAATATTGAATTAACTCATTAGTGTATAAACTTGCTTAAATTATTCAAAAAATGGTTGTGAACAGATACCTCTGATTATGTTGGCATGAGTGAAATGGTTCTATCTAGAACTGATTTAAGGCAGCTAATTATATAATATACTTATACCTGCAATGATTTTCAAAGATATTCTGACTTTTTAATCTCTTTTGCTCTTTACTATATAAATGTATTCATGTTACCAACTAACCCAATTAATTCATACACACTTCAGAAAAATATATATGCATACCAACACCTATTTTCTTTATTGATAGCAAATTACATCTTGATATTTGTTATTTAATTTTATTCATTATGTATTTATTTTATTTTTGCTATTGCATGATATCTATCAATACTTCCACAAGAACAAATACTTTGATTTAAGGGTTAATCATTTTTTTTCATGTCAGTATATTTAAAAGTGTACAAAAATATCACCATCATATGTCCTTTATACATAGTGTTCACCCAATTCACCAGCATATTATTTCTGTGCTCTTAATATGTGAGGTAAGCAAAAAATTTATTATTTATTAACATTATTATAAAAAATAAGAAAACTGGATCTTAGATAAAATAAATGCATTGTCCAGTGTTACCCAATTAATGTAATTTCGGACTCAAAACAAGATTGATAAACTTTCTATATAATTTCCTTCTTTATGTAGGAGAAAGTTGTAAATATTTCAGTACAGAGATAACAGTGGGGGAAAACAAAAACAAAAACACACTGATACAATGTAAAGATGGGGAAACCTTAACTAGCTACTGGGAGAGTATGCCATTAAGTTAGGATGTCTAATCATGCCTAATTGCCTGACTAGACTTATCCACATTACTGCTACTTATAAACGGTATTTCTAGGCCAGTGCTGTCCAATACAGTAACCACTGGCCACACATAGATATTTAATTATAAAGGTAAGAATTGACATTAAATAAAATTAAAAATTCTATTTCTAAGTGCACTAACTACATTTCAATATAGAAAATTTCCATTACCACAGACTATTGTTAGAGTTTCTTTAGATAAGTGTGCTAATAAATATTTTTGGTCATCACGTCTGTATCTTTATGAAGTAAATTTCATGAGATATATATACAATTTCCAAGTTCCACATATGAGATTGTGGCTGAACACTGCACATTAGTCATAGATTCTAATATTATACAGAGAGGGGGGCACACACTAGGCCTTCAGTAAACATCTGGTGACAATCGTATAGCCATGGAATTGCGTAAGACTATAGAAAGTAATAATTAAGAATTTTTGTATTAATATAATCTAGATTTAAATCCCAGCTATCCCACTTACTACCTACAACACAACCTTTGACAAGTTATATGTTATATATTGTGTACATGTAAAACTGCTTGGGAGTGTGGCCAGGACAGTGATGATTAGGAGGAAAAAAAAAACAAACGGCATCAACAGTAAAATGATAACCTTTATATAGTTCATTTGAGTCATAACCTCAATGGCTTGATGAAGGAAATTAGAAACTTGATTTCAATAGATTTCACACCTGATATATAGGAATACTAAGTAAAGAAAAATTATTATTTACCAATATGTGTATTTGCTAACCATGGCTTTTTTTAATTCAACTCCTTCCTTCTGGGTTCAGTATTCATCTTCCTTAAGAAAATTATTTATTGGATCTTTTAATGTCAGTCTAGGACTAATTTACTCTGTCAATATTTGCTAGTCTTAAACTGGCTTTAAGTGTTACATTATTGACTAAATTTCTCTCCATGTAAAATTCTAGGTAGACAATTATTTTATTCCAACACTTTGAAGATGTCAGTCAGTTGCTTGTAACATGTATTATTGCTGAAGAAAAGCCAATCACCTATTTATTTTCTCATTGTTGTTAGTCTACAGTAATCTTTCTTGTAATTTTTAAAATTGTCATTTGTGGTATTATATATTTTTATTGTGAGGTATCTTGTGTGAATTTTTATCTTGGTGATTCAGAATTCAATATACTCTTTCCATATTAGGAGTCATATATTTTCTCAATCCTGGGAAATTCATATTTATTATATAATCAAATATATGGGAACTTTCCATTGAATCTTCAGTGTACCATCAGCTCATTCATATTTTCCACCTTTTACTACCCTGAACAGTATTTTCAGCTATTTCTGAGTTTTATTACCCAGTTCAATTAATACCTCAATATCTATATGTCTGGTCTACCCTTTACTTCATTGATTTGTACCTATGATTTTTTTTCAATAACTATATATTTGGTTTAGAAGTTTTACTTAATTGTTTTTTGTATTTTCTTATTTTTTCCATAGTATAAGGTTTCTGCCTTAAGTTTCATTTTTCATTATATTTGAGTATTTTAAACGTTTAATTTTTGTCTCATTCTTCTTCTAATAGTATAATCTTTGTAGTATTGACTCATTCTTTCTCATTGTGAGATACTTTAGGTTGTGTTTGTAATTTTTTATTGTGGGCTTATCTTTAGGAGTTTTTCTTTTGTTTGTGTGTATGTGTGTGTGTGTGTGTATGTGAATCCTCCCTATCATGAATTACTTAAGGAGAGTTTAAGGTTTACCTCGGCTCAGGGCCCTGAGTCTTCATCAATTCTTGATTATATTTTATGTTGTTTTTCACATTGTAGCTTATGTATGGGATGATCTTATAATTCATTAGCCAAGTAGGATCCTTTTAAAAGTAAAGGGGAGCTTTAAAACAGGCATAAGCCAGGATTGTATGGAACTAACTAGAACATATGGTCATTCTATTTATGTACCATGAGAATAGTGTGAATTTGAATACTACAACTATACATTGAGCATGCTTTGTATGCAGAATTTTTTCTTGTGTGACAAGCTCTGGGACAATGGAAAGTTCCCATCAAGGTACCTTTAGCCATGAAGGAGAGGTTTTCTAACCCCATTTTATGGAATATAGGCTCCCTTTTCTTTGGACTTTATGCAGTTATTTCAGTTCCTGTACCCTTGACTCCTTATACCAGGCGGGCTTTGCAGCCCCAGCTTCTAGCTCTTAAAGCCTCTTTCCAATTCTCACCAGCAAATGAACCATTCTACTCTAGGTTTAACTCATACGCACTGATTTCAACAGTTGTTGTGATGGTTAGGTCCATGTATCAACTTGACTAGTTTATGGTGTCCAGTTCTTTGGTCAAGTAAGCACTAGGCTGATTGTTACTGTGAGGGTATTTTTGTAGATTTAATCAATAGTCAGTCAATCGCATCTATGGGTGATTACATCTACACTAAACAAAGGAGACTGCTTTCAGCAGTGAAAGAAGTCTCATACAATCAGTTGAGGCCTTAAAATGAGAACTGAGGATTTCAGAAATTGGTAAAGAAAAATTTCTATCTCTACTTTAGCCAGCCAACTTCTCCTGAATATATACATATATTCATTTATCTACATCTATCCTGTCAGTTCCTGTCTCTCTAGAGAACCTTGACTAATACTGTTATATGTTAATTTTTTAAACGATTTGTTACGTTATTCATAATTTGTATGTTTCCTTGGAATGGGAAGTATTTTTCTAATTTAAATTAGTCCACTGTATCTGTGAATAGAATAGTAGGTTTAATATTATCTAATATATTTTTTAAGAGCCTAAGGAAACTAGAGGCAATGTTCTGTTTCTTTTCCTATACATTTATCTTCGTTTATTTCTCCCTCGAAGAACCTTAGTAATTTTGTAATTTCTTGACTAATTTGCCTTATATAAACGGACTTCTACACTCTTCCCTTTCCTTTTTCATTTATATATCCTCAAAATATGGTTTCATATGTAAAGCCAACAAGGGAAGTTTCTCTACATAAATGTACCGTTATAATGTTGCTAAACACACGAAAGAGAGGATAACTTATATTAAGGATCAGCAAACTAAGACCCATTAGCCAAATCAAGCTCCCCAACTCTTTTTGTAAGGTCTGTGAGCCTTAGAATGGTTTTTACAGTTTCAAATAACTGAAAAGAAAAAAAAAAATTCAAAAGAAGGAGACTATTTTTTAACCACGAAAACCACATGAAATTCAAATTTTGGTATCCTTTTACAAAGTTTTATTAAACATAGTCACACTGATTCATTTACTAATTGTCTGTGGCTGCTTTCACATCAGAATAACAAGGTACGTAGCTATAATAGGGACCATATGGCCTGCAAGCCTAAAATATTTAGTATGTGGCCCTTTACAGCAAAAGTTTGCTGACCCATCACCTATATGATTAAATAAACAAATCAAATAAATCTGGAATTTTTGTGATTAACATCAACAAGTGGCTTTCAATTGAATGTGGAGCAAAAACATATTTACATAACATTGACTTTAGAGATTGGAATGAGAAAAGTTATATGAGAAAGATATTTTATAATTCATCAGAAAACAAATATTGGTACTACCAAAAATAAAAACAGGAACTGACACATAATGAAAGGAAATAAATGGTAGAAATGTTATACATGAAAGGTCATGTTTATTTTTAAAGCAGTTTTCTACTAAGCATTTGTATTTTAGACCACAGGTATAAATAACTAAGGAAGAAAAGACTAGCCTTGGAAAAAATAATGGAAAATTCACCATGCAAAATCTTGATGTTTTGGAAACTTATGGCTTCACGGGGTGCAGAAGGATGAAAAATTTTGATTGCATGAAATATAGATCAAGAACAATAATATAAAGAAGAAAAAGAGTCACGATGCTATTCTGGGAAAAAGCTAACAGCAGTAAAAGAGAAAAACAAACAAACAAAACTGCTGTTAGTGAAGAGGCCTGAAGATTTCCTCTCCTGAGAGCCAGAAGAGTTTCCATTAACATATCAAGGGGAGTGATGTAGCAGGAAACAACTGTTTACAACAAAAAATAAATCAAGGATGATATAAAATTAATAAATATCTCTATAACATTAATGGACATAGTTTCTTCTATAATTATCATTCAATTAGAGACAATTTAGGGGGTGCCAACACTTTTATATAATGAAGAATGACCTGCAATGGCTAAATTAGTGTTTGGTATGACATTTTATGTAAAAACCTGAGGAACTAAATCAAATTAAAAGCATATTCTTATTTAGGTACTCTTGAATTTCCAAAAGATATTTTACAAAACATTGTTTATCTATTTTCTACTTCTGGGAATTGTGCTTGCATGCTTGAGTATGGAAGTTGAGAAGAAAGCTATCTTCATTGACAAGTGTGTAGTATGTGTCCAATGAGCAATTTGTATCATAATTGGATCCATAGTTTCAGGGCAGATTGGGTTGAGGGGAGTGAAAGAGCGTGTAGGGAGTGATCGACGTGATATAGGCACTGTGCTAAGTGATTTATAAGGATTGTTTTATTTTGATAATCACAAGAACATTGACAAATTGCTCTATTTATATATGAGAAATTTGAGACTCAGAAGGTAAGTTATATGTGTTGTCTTCTAAGTAGTAAGCGGTAGGTCTCAATTTAGAAGTTATATATGTCTAAATCTACAGCCATGCTATTCTAAGGACCCTTCCCTAATTATATTTACAGCAGGATCATCTCAGGGCAAGGTCATAAATATTAAAATGCAACTGAAAGATAAAAAGCACAGGCTTGGATATAGATAGACCTGGATTTAGTCTTCAAGACTGATCATGCTAAGTACTAACTGGGAAATTATTTAACCTCTTGAACTTCAATTTTCTCACCTGTGAAATGGGCATAATATTATCTATTATATGTAATACTATATATATAATATATAATATATACTTATATATTTAGAATTACAGTAAGGATCAGATAATATCGGTAAGGACCCTGGCACAGTGCCTACCACTTTGAAAATGTTTCATACATAGCAACTGCTATCATCATCAATTCAACTCTGTCATCACCACCATGGTTTCTATGAAGCTCCACACTCGTTCCCAGGTAGATTTACTGTCTTCACTCAGTGAAACTTACCATTAGAGCAGCATTTATCACAGTGACCTGAACTATCTGTATCCAGTGGAACCTATAGCATCGTAGCTGACCTTAGAAGTCATCATTAAAATAGTAAAAAATTGTATTTCATTAAATTATGTTTAATAACTCATTATGACAATTAATAAATAGCTTAGGTTACAGCTGTGAAGGTTTCTTTCCTCATGAAGTGTGCAGATAATAAATACCAAATAAATATTTAATCCAAGGTAGTGAAAAGTATTCTAAAAGTGCATTGAGCAGGATGAAGGGATGAAGGAGTGGTATTTCAGGTAGGCCACTCAAGGACTACTCCTCTGAGGAGACATTTGAGAAAAGGCATAAATGAAGGAAATAGTGAGCCAAGCAGAGTTAACCAGGCAGAGGGAGCAGCAGGTGCCAAAGCTCCAAGGTAGGAAGATGGCAACTTAGCCCACCAGAGAGAAGCCCAGTGTGCCTCCAGTGTAGGGAGCTAGAGAGAAGAGAGGAGGAGACGAGACTCTGAGGATAGGGAGGTTCAAACATAGGAGTTTGGACTGTAATATAGATGTTAAGGAACCTACTGGAGAGTTTTGAGGAGTGAGAGGCACGGTCTGGTTTATGTTTTTCAAAGATCCCTCTGGCTGATCTTGGGGGAAAGGCAAAAACAAGGAGGCTAATTATGAAGTTGGTTTGTTGTTGTCCAGAAAAGGTAGAATATGGCTTGTACTAGGGACTCTAGGGTAGTGAGATGTGTCCTGAACAGGGAAATGTTCCGAAGGTGGAAATCAAAGTACTGCTTGCTGGAATGGATTTGAGATTTCAAACTTATCCTGTATTTCTCTGTTAAAAAATAACTATTGATCTCATTGTTCATGCATACACAACAAATGAGAACCTAACGAAAGCAGCTAATGAATTAAGAAGTTATCAAAGTCTGTTACTAAATAAAGGGTTGTGAAGAAATAGGTTTTGTTAAGCCTGAACCCATGAAAGATGCAGAAACTTGTATAGTTCCTAGACAGCTTAAGTGCTATTTGAAGGTCAAATGTTTAATATTCATAAATTAAGTTCAAGAGGGTTGTTGGAGAGATGGGTTGGGAGATGTTTGGTCACCCTCTTCCTTACTACTACCGAACCTCTATCACCTCCTCTCCTTGCTGTAGACGAGATCTTCTCCATGTTAAGTGCCTTGTAATGCTGTTTCAAGACCCCTCCTGCTTCCAATCAGATAACCCTGTAGCCAAAAATAAGTACTTCCTAAAAATAAAATGCAAACATCCACCTGCTAAAAAAAAATGCTTAATTTTTTTGTATGTACCAAATGCTTGATAATTGGCTGGATTGATCACATGAATTTTATGCTCAACATTATCTTTAGAGGAATCACTCAAAATTTTACTAAACAGAAAATGTAGAGGATGACCATGATTCAACCACATCCCTCTTGCTCTTTCAGGTGACTGAGGCTGGGTAGACAAGGGTCCCTGGATTGCTGGAGCTGGTCAGTGTGTTCAGGCAGGAAACACATCCTAAAGAGCCAGTCTGATGGAGGAAATGGGGCTACTATGGACAGGGTGCCTGGATTGGTGGGTGTGCCTGAAATAGAAACTCTACAGCAGGGGTTCTTAGCCAGGGGTCCATGAGCTTGAATTGAAATTCAAAAAAAAAAAAAAACATTATCCTTGTGGGGACATGTTGGTGTGGGTGTGATATATTTATTAAATAATACACAGGGTAGTGTGGACTTAGTAAGGGGTCTGTGGTTTTCACCTGACTGGCAAAGGGGTCTGTGGAAGGTTAAGGATCCCTGCTCTAGAGTGATCCTTGTGTCCAGTCTATCTATGCTTTCTGTCTTTTCAGTAGTATGCTCTGATTAGCCCATTGGAGCTGTTGTTTGTCACTATTAATTTGATCACTTCAAGTTATCACTGTGTCTGGAATGGTGAGTTGGCCTGGGCAAGAAGAGTGTCTGTTTTTGAATGTTTCCTACACCTGGAACTGGATAGAGTGGTTCAAAGGTTTACAAGTCAGAGTTGAGAATAGGATTAGAGTTCAGAGACTGCTGGCTACGTGAGATTTGGGATCCCTTGACCCTAGGTTGCACGCCTCATAAAAGGGTGGCTTCTAAGACCGGGGCAGGTATCAACCCATCCCCATCCCCACTCCACCCAGTTCCTCCCTTCAAACCCAGATGCCATGTTTGTGAGGTTCAGGGGGTGGCCTGACCTACTGTGGACTGGCTGCCTAGTCTACGGCCTGGCTAATAGAATGCCCGCTTTCTCTCCACGGCCCTCTCCCCAGCCTCTCACAGGTGGCACAATCCTGTACGTGATCAGAGACCTCTGAATAACTATTTTCCCAAACACCTATACTCTCCTGCCTCCAAATACTCTTCATTGTCAGAGGTAGCACATGGCATGAAAAGTGTGTAGTTGGTCATCCTGGATTATTCACTAACCATTTTAAATTACCTTAGGTAAATGACTTAACTCCTCATATGCTCAGTTTCCTCATTTGTAAGTCAGGGATATCACTGCTTCTTATTTCACAGGAATTTTGTAAAGATTAAATTCACTCAAGCATGCAACACACTTAGGTCATGCATGGTATACTGTTAATGCGCAAAAAAATGATTGTTATTATCTTATTTTTCTGTATAAAAATGATTCAGTATACTTTCCCAAAGTATACTATGTGATTTTCATAGTATCACTATGTTCATTGGTATTTGCTGTGAAGTGACCAAATGAAAACTAAGCTCAGGTCAGGAGACATTTTTCTTACTGATGTACCTATTCCGAATATCACCTCCACAAAGGAGTGGGTAACAAAGTTGTTATTATTTTGAATTTCTATTACCAAATATAATCTTCTCTGAGTCATGTCAACACTGCTGAAATGAAGAAGATTCTGCTTATCAGGGCCTTTGATTTGCAGTAACAGTTGTTAGGGGGTTGAGGTTTTAGACCATAGTTTGAAATACAGCCTCCCCATTTCTTGTTTGCTTCCAGGTTTGTTTGTTTTTTCCTCCTTTTAATTTGAAAGAGCAAATTTTAAATTGCATTTCATGGCTTAGAACAGATGGAACCCGAGCTCAATTATTCTAAGTTTAATTATCATTTGTACCAATTGGATAATCTGTCATATTTTACACTAGTAAATCTGAAAGCAAAAATTTTAATCTGGTTTGCGATATTTAGTATCCTATACCCCAACAAACTAACTTCAGGTCAGTGGAATCTGTTGCTTTAGGGCTACCTTGGTTTCTTTAAATTCTTAAGCATTTGACAATGTTCAAGTCCTGTTTATATATCTCTATGAAAGACATCTCGATATCTGGTATTAGGTTTTGTGGCAGTTTGGCATTATTTATGAATTTCAAAAATAGATATTGGATTATGTTTGTGAACTGGTCTTTTCCTCTGGGCATATAAGATCATATTGGAATCAGAGGTTTGGCTTTTACAGGATTAAATTATAATTAGGGCTTTGATTGGGCCACGTCAGTAGGGTGTTGCGTACCCACACCTTGGTGGGTGGGGACTCACAGAAAAAAGGCAAGGCAAGGGACAGAGTTGGAGTTTTGATGTTGGAGTCTTGAGCTGGAGCCCTGGGAAATGAACACACAGAGGAGCTTAGTCAGGAGGAAAGAGAAGGCTCTGGGAAGAGAAACAAGCTGTTTGCCTGATATTTTGTATCTGTGGCCTTGTGGAGAGAGGCAAAGCCTAGAAAGCCTCAGAGCCTACAGCTGACCTTGTGGAGATACCAGAGGAGCAGAGCCTGGAGACAAGCAAGTCCCAGGAACAGAAGAACCCAGGAAGCCTGAACCCTCACAGGCATTGGCAGCCATCTTGCCCCAACACGTGGCCATAGTCTTTGATGAGGGAAGTAACTTACGCTTTATGGCCTGGTTAACTGTGAGCTTCTACCCCAAACAAATACCCTTTATAAAAGCCAACAGATTTCTGGTATTTTGCATTAGCACCCCTTTGGCTGACTAATACAGGCTTCTTAAAGAATGACATAGCTGGAAGAAAATTCACAGGGCTGCAATAGGGAGCAGAAAGGAATATGGTCCTCATCATCCTGAACCTTATAATCTAAGAAGAGAGTTAGATATAAACAAACACATAATTACATATGGAGTTAAAAACTGCATTAAATGCTAGGAATTTTGGAGATTTTCCAGGTGACCAGTCATTGTATTTTCCTAATAGCACTGTCAAATTGGTTTTATCATGCCCATTTTATAGATAAAGAAAAAAAAGGCTAAAAAGACCTTCAGAAAATGTGATCAATAAATCACTGTGGGGAATGATAATCCATCTAAGATCTTCCCTTGAACTCCAAGGCCAGTGTTATTTCTAAAGTCTACGCTATTCCCACCTCTACCTTGTAATGGTCTTTTTGGTGTGTCAACTTGGCTAATCTATAGGTGTTGCTATGAAAGTTTTTTGTAGATGTGATTAAAGTTCATCATCAACCGACTTGAATTGAAGGAGATTATTTTAAATCATCTGGGTGGGCCTGGTTTAATCAGTTGAAAAGTCTTAATAGCCTCACTGAAAAGGAAGAAATTCTGCCTGTGGACAGCAGCTTCATCCCATGTCCTAGAGTTCCAGCATGCCCGTATTGTGGACTTGCCCTACATATTTCAAATTTGCTTAGCCAGCTCTGACAATCATATAAGCCAATTCCTTGCTATGACTCTCTTAATATATATCTCTTATTGGTAATTTTCTGATTAAACTCTGATTGATTCAAAAGTTTAATCCAAGGAATATGAAGATAACTCTTTAGATAGCAGTGAAATATTTTGGAAAAAGAATGAGTTAAAATAAATATGTAAACTGTTTTGTTTTTTTTCCCCAAAAGAATATTTTTAAAAAAAGAATCTTGAAGTATTATAATGTGGTTGTTTTACAAAGACAGTTCTCAAGGTTTCCTTGGCACCAAGCTGAAGGAAGGAGTGAAACAATGGCCTTTCTTTCATGGTCTTGGGAAAGGGCATTAAACTAGAATTCAGAAGACTTGATTTTAGGTCACAGCCCTGTTACTTTCCAGTTTGTACCTCTAGAAAGGAGATGGAGCTTTTGCAAATCTCACCTTTCTCAGCATCATACGAAGCTCATGATTTTGCCTTGCCTACCCACTGGGATTGCTGTGAGCATTATTGGAGATTATGGATGTGAAAGTACTTTGCTTGGCATTAATGCTTTTAACAAAATAATGAGTAGAGCAGCATGGCAGATTCAATTCTGAATCTGTAGTATATGCTTGATCTGTAGCTATGCCTCAGCAGCTTTGCACAGCGTAGGGGCACAGATGCTTTCTTCTTATTATGACTTACATGGATGCAAATTGTAGGCAACAGAACAATGTTGATATTACATGTCAAAGCACAATAGTAAATAGAATTTAAAAAGGTTATAATCAAGCTACACAATCTATTCAGTCTTCTTTTTCTCTGCAATATGTCAAATGCTGTTTTCTGGAATTTGAAGCACTTAATGATTAAGATTATTAAATGGTATATCTTCCCCAAGCTAGGAATCACAAAATTTAGGAATAGGAAGCAAACACACATACAAACATAAGCACATACACACCACACAAACACATATTCTTATAAATCATCTTCTAGATTTCTTGTCATTATTTTATTAAAGCATATTTTATATACCTTTTTGTCCTGACATTGAGAGCTTTTTCTTTGTTTAAATATTTATCATGTGACACATAGACAACCTAAAATTTCCCCTTTTAATCACATTCAAATGTACAATGGAGTGGTGTTTTTGTACGGAGGTATTATTTTCTTGCCAGGAAAAACAAAGGGTAAAGAAAGCAGTGTCAAAATGCTATTATAGACCAGTGATGTTTCCAGGAATTTCCTCTAATTTCATCAAGAAAATAGAAATAAAGATGTAGAATATCAAACAATTTTCAGAAATTGATATAGATTTAATATATGAAACCTTTCAAAGTTCTTGAAACAGTCACAAAGAAAAAGTCTTCTCGACACCGTGTCTTATGTTGATGAAATGATTTTATCTTCATTCGTCTTGATAGTCACATTTGTAATAAACAAAAAAGTTGTAGAAACTTTTGCTAATGAGAGAAAAGAGAAGGATAAAAGCTATGTGCCGAATGCGTTACTTTCTATTATCTGATTTAATTTTTTTTTTTTCTTTAGGAAGTACCAGGGATTGAACCCAGGACGTCGTACATGGGAAGCAGGCACTCAGCCACTGAGTTACATCTGCTCCCCAATAAGAGTTGGTCTTTTTGTTTGTTTGTTTTTAGGAGGTATGTGGGAGTGAACCCAGGAGCTTGTACATGGGAAGTGGGTGCTCAACCACTTGAGCTACATCCGCTCCCCTGACTTAATTTTAATAATCCTAACAGAGGCGTCTTAGATTAGAAGTTAAGTGACTTGTCCAAGGCCAAGTTTAACAAAAAAAATATATTCCAGATTCAAAGGTCTTTCATCCAAAGTGTTCATTACCTGAAGAATTTTAATGACAATGCTATAGACATTAACAAAACAGAGCAAACAAATGAACAACAAAAAAAACTTACTTCAAATTGGAGAGGCAGAGTCCTTCGCCATTCTTGGTGACATGCAGAGTGGAACATTTCTTATTCTGAGATGGTCTTGTAAAATGTCATTTTGTTTTACTTAATACTTTAATTATCTTTCCCCAAATTAGACTGTTGAGAACAAGCTATACGTACATTTAGGCTCTCAGTAAAGAAACACGCATTTGTCTTCTAACAAGGATAATTAAATTGCTTTTATTTATTGTGATATTAAAATAAGTTATTTCTGGTATAAAAATAAAACAAATTAAAAAAGAAAAAGTAATATAAGCAATGTTCCAAACAACTGGGGTAGCTAGAATACAAAGTAAAGTATCTCTTCCTTCAATGGTCAGCAACAAGATAACATGCCTGCCATCACTGCTATTGTTTAACATTGTACAAAGGGTACCAGCTGATGAAACCAGACAAGAAAAAACAATACAGATTCAAAGTGAAGAATAAAATGCAGTAATTATGATAATTATCTGAAGACAGCATGATCATCGGTAATAGACAATTAGAAATTGTATCAAATTTCAGAAAGATTGACAGATATAAAGCTAATGTTCAAAAATCAATAGGGCCCCTTTTCACCAGTGAATACCAGTTAAAAATGTAAGAGAAAATAAAGTCCTTTAGTTTAGCACCAAAACTATAATGTATCTAGAAGCTAATCTAAAAAAGGCTTTCATAGAGAGAAACATAAAAATACTATAAAAGACATAATAGAAAACCCCAATATATGGAGAATTATACCACAAGGAATATAGTGACTTAGTATGATAAAGATTTAATTTATTACCAAATTAACTGTTAATTTCTAGAACAATGTTAATAAAAATGCTAAGAAGATATTTTTGAATATTAATAAATTAATTCAAAAATTTTATATGGGCATTAATGGTGTTCTAATAGCAAAGGCAATTGAAAAGAATATAAAAAAGGAGGTGGGATATCTTTACTGCCAGGCAGTAAGGTATACTATAAAGTCATAGCAAATTAAACTGTGTCGTACAATTGCAGCAAAGGAGAAATCAACCAATGGATCAGAATATAGGGTCAGCAAGTGACCTACTTGTATTTGGGAATTTAGTTTATAATGATCATAGTGTCAAAAATCAGTGTTTCAACATGGAAACGATGAGATTTTTATTTTTAAAAACTGTTGGAAATATTGACTCACTGTTTAATAATAATAATGAGGAGACAAGGAAATAATTATAGTACATAAAATGTGTCAGGTGATGATCTAAACACTTTAGACGGACTAACTCTTTCAATACAGTAATTCTATAAGGTAGGCCACTATTATTATTATCTGCATGAAGAAATTGAGGATTAAGAACATTGTACAAGGTGACACACATGAAATTAGCAGAGTCAGGAATACAAGTCCAATTGTTTGACTACAGAATCTGTGCTCTTATCCACTGTACTTTACTGCCTCTAGAGAGGAAAAAATTAATTAGATCCCTACCTCACACCATAGACAAAATAAACTCTAGATGGTTTAAATACCTATACATGAAATATAAATCTAATAATATTAATTGTTGTGTAATATACAAAGTAAGCAGATGTATTATTTAATGGGGGTTGGTATTTGTAATTTCTGTAACCAGAAATATTAATGTAGGCAACATAAAAGGGACCCTGCAAATTGGCAAGAAAAGCCAATAAAACCAAAATAAAAATAGCCAAGGAATTACAAACAGGTATTTTATCAAAGGGACAACCTGTATGCCTAATAAGAATATGAATAATTAGCATTTAAAAAAATAGATATACTACCTTATGCCCATGGGATTATCAAAAATTAGAATGCATTCTATTAGAACCAAGTACTTGTTAATATGGCTATAAAATGTTGTAACCACTTTGAGAACCATCTGGAAAAATTCAATAAAATTAAATTATGCATCTCTGTCCTAGCCATTCTATTTCTGGGTGTATCCTCAAAAGACAACCTAGCAAAGTGGCTCAGGGAGAAATACATAAAGATGCATATTGCTTGTAGTAGTTAGGCTTTTTTTGTTTTTTAAATATTAATGCAGTTTATTAGTGTGAGACAATATATGGACTCAAGAGAAATTAGTTATAAAGCTCAACAAAAAATCCTGACGATATATAAAGTGAATGGTTATTGGAAGGCCTATCTCCTTGCAGTGTATTTGGTTAATGTAAATTTTAATGAGGTATATGAATTCATTTTCAAATTTGAAAGTAGAGAAAGAGAAAAAAAATGGTTCATCACCAGATGAAAATGATTGTTACAGGAAACAGGCATATAAAAAATGAGATTATAGACATCCTAATTTCATCTTTGTGGATATACGAAAAATTAGACTAAATGCTTTCAAATTTTTAATTTTCAACAGAGAAATTTACTTTCAAGGAATACATCAGACTTATGAAAAACAACCTCTGACACGACTCTTAAGTTGATCATTTAAACCCAGGAGAAATGTTGAATGCAGTTTGCAATAGTAAGTATTGAAAATCACCGTTATGTTTCCATCTTCAAATACTGATTTCTCTCTTTTTTTATTTTTTATTTTTAAAGATACTTAGATTACATAAATGTTACACAAAAAATATAGGGATTCCCATATGCCCCACCTCCCACACCTCCCACAACCTCCCACATAAACATCCTTCATTAGTGTGGCACATTAATGGCAGTTGATAAACACATCCTGGGACTTTGCCACTAAGCATGGACCATAATTCACATTGGAGACCACACTCTCTCCCACACAGTTCTGCATGTTATATGATGATATAAAATGGCCTATATCTGTCGTTGCAATGTCACTCAGGACAATTCCAAAAAAAAAAGCCCCTGTATATTACAACTGCTTTTCCCTCTCCCTGCCCGCAGAGCCTGCAGTGGCCACTGGCTCCACATCAATGTTGTAATTTCTTCCATTGCTTGAATCACAGTATGTCTATAGTAGAATACCAGTAAGTCCACTCTAGTCCATAGCTCTTCCCCCCATCCTGAGGATTCTGGGATGGTGATGTCCACTCCACCTCCAATTAAGAGGGGACTTATATCCCATGGGGAAGATGGATGGGATTATCCTGGCAACTTAAGTGACATTAACATGACATATATGAAAAGAATTCTTAGGAAGCAACCATAAGGAATGACCTAAGAACTAGGCATAGAAACAAAAATTGATATCAGAAACATAAGTTTCAGTGAGAAAAGTTAGACACAGAACAAGAGATATAAATCATGTTTCATATAATTTTTAAAACCTGCAAAAAACTATACTTTTGCCCAAATGCACATGTGTTTTTCATTTTACAGGGAAGTCAGACATTGGAAACATAACCGTAAAAGTGATCTATTTTAGATAGGAAGAACTAGGTGCTATGCAAGTGACCATCAGTGGGAAAGAGAGGCTTGTTTACGCATGCCTGTCTTGTTCATACCTGATACATTGCAGTGCAGTAGCCAAAGCTTGTTGAAATAAATTAAATTCTCATAACCACCGACATAAGAAAGATCTTATACAATAGGCACTTTACCTCCCTCCTCCATTTTTTTATGATCAGTCAGCCCTAGTTGCTTACTTGCTTGGTGTGTGTGCGCATGCGTGTGCATGTGTGTTATTTCATTTTGGTTCACCATATAATTGAGGCCCTCTCTATCATGGTTCAAATCTCCCATTCAGCAATATCTCCTGTGTCTTCCCACAATTAGATTTCTATTTGAGCCTACATGATCGATTCGGTATCAATGGCGAAATTGTCATCTTTCTTTGGTCTCTTCTTCTAAGCTCACCCTATTCCACTACTGTTTTCCCCCCGAAACTGATGATAACCTTATATGCATTTTCAATGGCTAAATGATGAGACAGTAATCCCTTGCTAGGCTTTCCAACCGTAGTGCCTCCCTTTGCTCTGATCTCTCACCACCTGGCAGTTCCCACCACTTGCTTACTAGCACTTCCTGTGTATGATTTTAGGTGGTAGCTTTGCTACAGGTTTGCAGGTGTAGAGTCACCTGCACACCAGCCTCAGGGCTGGAACTGGCTAGGTGCAGAAGGCAGGAAATGGTATTAGTGAGGACAGCCAGGCAACATTTGTTGAGGAATTTTAAGAAACAAACTCTGTTCCTGTTTGTGTGTTGTTTTACTTCCTACTCCCATAGGAAAGGACTGTGCTTCCTTCTGGTTGAGAGGAGCCTTAGGAGGATGAGGCAGGAACAGAATAGGGTACAAAGGGGCTGACTGCTTGGATATGGAAGGACTGAGTTTCAATGCTAAAAGAACCATAATATTTTTCCAGTACTCCACAGTAGTCCATGAGGGTGGGTAATAGGAGAGTAGCTAAAGAATTAGGCAGAAGTCAGGGCTGGACAGAGAGAAGAGCTGGCAAACACATGATAATAACAACATAAGTCATTATATCTCTCCCTTCGCCCTACCCTCCACCATGAGCCCAGCACCTAATGAGATATAGCCTATTTGATGCCAGGCTGTTGGGGACCTTCACAGTAGCACTCATATTATGCACCTTGTCAGCAGCACCGGTGACATGTAACATGGCTGCCAGGGCTGAGACAAAGAACAGCTTAAGCTACAGCTAGCCTTCTTCAAGGAAGTAAGAGAGTTCGCGCCAAAAGCACCCCCTCCGCGCCTAAAGCATTTCTGCCACCTACCCTAGCAACTGCAGCCACCAATCCTAAACTGCCACCCGCCCTTAGGTCCACCAATCCACACCTTCCTCCTTTAGAGTATATATACCCTGCTTCTTCAATAAACTTTTGCAGCTTGATCAGAATCCTGTCTTGCTGTCATTCTTCGCGTCTCCTTGTCCCATACCATTCTTTTCTTCACAGGTCCTGAGCCCCAGTTGATCGTCCCACGGGTCGGGACACCAGGCACCCTATCTCATTCATCTTCATGTTGTCCTACCCCTAGAGCTAGTACAAGGTGCTCATTCCTTCTTGTTGGATGATCAACTGAACTGATTAAATGTAAATAAATAAAATTTTATGTTATATATTTAGAAAAGTCGAGATGACATGGGGGGTGATGGTGAGACTATTTCTTTTATACAGATTTAACTTGATGCTGTTACAAATTATCTTTCCATACACTTCTCTAACAAGGTTGGAAATCACACTTTTATATTTCAATAGCGCTCTTTTGACTTATAGAAGAAGATGGTTATCAATAGAACAAACCAAAATTAACAAAATAAATAAACTATCCTTTTGAAGGATAAGACAATAAACTTCAAATTCAGCCCTTATATTCTAATCAGCTACCTTTTATAGAAATGTAAATTAGGGATTTATTAATAACTGTTGAATTATTATTCATATACAAATAGCCTTTTAACCTTTAAATTGCAAATCCTAATGCCTATGTGTACATGCTTAAAACAAAATTACCTGAAGTCCTACAAGCATGGATAATGAGGTGAGTTATAGAATAGCAAGATCCTAAAACAAAACAAAACTCAACAAATAATCCAACACACTCTCCAAAAATACATTGAATTTTTTTCTCTACTCAATTGGAATATTGGGGCAGGATTTATCTTAGGGATTTATGGCCTACCACTCCTTTTGTCTGCTCCTAAATCCTTTGATAAATTGTAAAAGATAGAAAAAATCAAGTGTAAGGAAAGCATAAATATATTCCTGAGGTTGAAGTTTCTATTGTTTACAAATGAATGTTTGGATTACTTGACTGTAAACATGAAGTCTTCTAGCATTCATTGCTAGCAACACATGCCCTGTCATGTGCAGAAGATATGGTGTTTGGCAAATGTCTTTAACCATTACACTTTATAGATATTTTGCTTAGGATTAAATTAATAGTTCTTTCTTACTAGCAGTATGGTCCCTAGCCATAGAAGGTCATCAGAACATGTTTGTAAATAGGAGCTTTGAAGACGTTATTAGTTAAGCTATGCTCAAACTGAATGAGGGTGGGTCTTAATTTCAATATGACTGAAGTCCTTATAAGCAAAGGAAATTAAACATAGAGAAGCACGGGCAGTAGCCAGAAGCTGGGAGTCAATAGAACCTGGTAGAGAAAGGAGAGGTACTGCCATATGCATGTGATAGAAAGGCCAAGAAGCCCCCAAAGTGCTGGACAGTCAGAAAATGCTGACTCCAGGAGAAAAACAGGCTTCTAATCTCTAAAACCATGAGCCAACAAATTCCTGTTGTTAAGGCAACCCATGACATACTATTTGTTTTAGCAGCTGGGAAACTAAAAGAATGGTGGTGATGGTGTTGGTGATGGATAAAAAATATAAGCCTTATCATCTCCTATGCTAAGAGGTTTTTGACTCATAAATATGAGTCCAATAGTTGAACTTCGCTGTAGAGAAAATGACAAAGGCTTCTCAAAATTTCTCCCCACATGAGAGTGATTTCATCCTGTTTATCAACCACAGAAGACATACATTCTTGGGTCCTTAGGGGAAGGACCAGAACCATGTTCAAGGACGTTGAATCGTGCAGTCACACAGAGCCCCATGTTTATATGGTCCCTGCACTTGATTTAATGCTCTGCTCTCTCCATCTTGAAATTCTTACTAATATTTGAACAAGGGCCCTGCGTTTTCATGTTGCACCGGTTGCATCCTATTACATAAACAAATCCATGAAGAAATAAACATAGGAAACAACCCAAAGTTTTAAATTTAGTTTTTAATATTTTAGAGTATACTTCCTAATAAATTTAATGATATATTTGTTTCTTAGTTGGACCATAATATATATTCCATAATCATGTTAAACTATTGAACCTACGAGTCAGTTACTAGCTCTGTATTTTGGGGCAGGTTGGTTAATTAAACCCAGTTCCTCAGTTTCCCTTCTCTGCAAGTTGCGGTTAATAATACTAATCTCAAAGAGTTGTTCTAAGGATTAAAATAAAACAATGTATTTAAAAGCATTTTGCTCAGTATCTAAAGTATGGAAATAGCACAATGTTAAATATAACAACATATATATGATATTGTTAAATATATGGTATTACAAAAATATTAGCTAAGGTAAAGCTAATACTTTACAAAATAATAATTGTCAATGAATAGTTGGGAGAACAGTAATATGTACATGATTTTAACAGTTTCCTTTAGAATCATGGAAATTAGGTTTATAAACTTTGACATAGCGGCCTACCTTATATTTCTCTGGTCCCTTTTTTGACTACCACCTCCACCCCTCCACCATTTCAGAGTTTCAGAGAAAGTAGCACACATAAGGTAATACTGCTACTAAGAGTTAGGCTGATATCAAATCCAAGCTCTTCCCTTCACAACAGTCAGCTATCTCAGGCATAACGATGGTACATTATTGTAATGGTTAGGCTAATGTGTCAACTCAGCCACGTAATTGTGTCCAGGTGTTTGGCCCAGCAAGCACTGGGCTAATTGTAATACAAGAGCATTTATGGACTTCGATCACCAGTGAGTTTACTGCATGGATGGCTGACTACATTTGCATCAATCAGGGAGATTGTATCAGCAATGGGTGACACTTTTATCCAATCAGTTGAATGCCTTAAAAGGGGAAGTGATTTCAACATTCAGAGAGAATTCCCCAGTTTGTCTTTGGACAGCCAACTTCTCCCAGAAACTCATCAAGGACCTTTCATTGAACTTTCATCGGAGCCCCTGGTTTGCAGCCTGCCTGTGGAACCTGGACTTGTGCATCCCCACGGTTGTGTGAGAGACTTTTATAAAATCTCATATTATTGACAGATATCTCCTGTTGATTCTGTTTCCTGAGAGAATCCTGACTGATACAGCTTGGTACCAGGAGTGGGGTTGGAAGGCAGATTCCTCAGGGCAGACTGGAAGTTGGGCAGTACATGCTGGAGTTAGGCTGGTACCTACCCCAGGGAGGGTTGGGCTACTTCCACCATGGAAGGGGCAGTGATTTGTTTTAACTAGAATAGACACATACTCTGGATATGGGTTTGCATTTCCAGCATGCAATGCTTCTTCCAAAACTACCATCCATGGACTTACCGAATGTCTTATCTACTGCCATGGCATTCCACATAGCATTGCTTCTGACCAAGGAACCCATTTCACAGCAAATGATGTGCAGGAATGGGCATAGGCCCATGGAATTCACTGGTCTTACCTGAAGCAACTGGATTAATAGAATGGTGGAATGGACTTTTGAAGACTCAATTATGGCACCAACTAGGTGGCCATACATTGCAGGGCTGGGGCAATGTTCTCCAGGAGGCTGTGTATGCTCTAAATCAGCGTCCTCTCCATGGTGCTGTTTCTCCAATAACCAGGATTCATGGGTCCAGGAATCAGGGGATGAAAATGGGAGTGGCACCACTCACTATTAACCCTAGTGGCCACTAGGAAAATTTTTGCTTCCTGTCCCTGCAACCTTAACCTCTGCTGGTCTACAGGTTTTAGTCCCAAAAGGAGGAGTGCTGCCACCAGGGAACACAGCAATGATTCCACTGAACTGGAAGTTAAGACTGCCATCTGGCCACTTTGGGCTCCTCTTACCTGTGAATCAACAGGCAAAGAAGGGAATTACTGTACTGGCTGGGGCGATTGATCCTGACTACCAAGGGGAAATAGGACTACATCTACATAATGGGGGTAAAGAAGAGTTTGCCTGGAATGCAGGAGATCCTCTAGGGTGTCTCCTAGTACTGCCATGCCCTGTGATTAAAGTCAATGGAAAATTGCAAAAACCAATTCAAGCAGGACTAACAATGGCCCAGAATCTTCGGGAATGAAAGTGTTTGGGTCACCCCACCAGGCAAAGAACCACGGCCAGCTGAAGTGCTTGTTGAAGGTAACGGGAACATGGAATGGGTAGTGGAAGGAGGTAGTGATAAATATGAACTTCGACTACGTGACCAGTTACAGAAACGAGGACTGTAATAGTCATGAACCCTTCTTCCTCATTTCGTTATGCGTATGATTGTATATGTGCACAAAACAAATTTCTTGCTTTCTTCCCCAACCTTTTCCCCTATCATATGAAAAGTTGTATTAATTCCACGTCATAATATTTAAGGATGTCAAGTTTAAGAGTGAATATTACCTAAGGACTTGCATCCTATTCTGTCGGGAATTAATGCGTTTCCAGTTGTATGCAGGGGAGTTGAATATTGTTAGGTGGAAATATATCTGTATGCTTGTCTGTTATTGTTTATACTTGGAGACTAAGTATGGTTTAGGGTAATGTGTATGATTGTCAAGTTGACAAGGGATGGACTGTGATGGTTAGGCTAATGTGTCAACTCGGCAGGTAATTGTGTCCAGGTGTTTGTTCCAGCAAGCACTGGGCTAATTGTAATTCAAGAGCATTTATGGACTTTGATCACCAGTGAGTTTACTGCATGGATGGCTGATTACATCTGCATCAATCAGGGAGATTGTATCATCGATGGGTGACGCTTTTATCCAATCAGTTGAATGCCTTAAAAGTGGGAGTGATTTCAACATTCAGAGAGAATTTCCCAGCTTGTCTTTGGATAGACAACTTCTCCCAGAAGCTCATCAAGGACCTTTCATTGGACTTTCATCGGAGGCCCTGGTTTGCAGCCTGGCTACGGAACCTGGACTTGTGCACCCCCACGGTTGCGTGAGAGACTCTTATAAAATCTCATATTATTTACAGATGCCTCCTGTTGATTCTGTTTCCCGAGAGAACCCTGACTCATACAGTTACTTAACACTTAAAAGGAGCTAAAATATTGGTTCCTGTCAGAAAAGGCCTTATAACCTTATTAAGCAGAACAAAACACATGAACACCAATACATATGAAACATAGTGGCTATGAAAGTATAAAAAAGAGATGCTCATTTCATGATTTGGGTATTACTGCAAATTTGAAACATACGCTTAACTTCGTAACTCCATGGCATGCTAAATATTGTTCCTGAAGAATTCTTAAAGCTTCTCAACCCTCTGCTGCCAAAATGTTCTCTGACAATGAGGACTTCAGTCTGTCAGAATTTGCCTGCCACTCACATACAACCTCCTATTATATTTGGGGGAATTAACTGGCTCTAACACTTTCATATTTCTGTTCCAAAATTTTGACTGTGTAAAATGTATTTTTGCTACTGCTGAATATAAATCTTAATATTATGGCCTATTGCAAACATAGACGCCTAACAGTTGAAGTCCAGTTCTCCTAAATAAGATTACCTATGTGCAAATTCTAACTCCATTACTTACTGGACTGTGGCCTTGGACAAATTACTTAACCTCACCCAAAGGTGGTTATCTTATTGATTATTATTAACTGTGGAGTTACCGATAAGAATGGTGGTGAGGAATAAATAAGGCAATTCATACAAAGCCTTTAGTGAAGTCCTGGCAGAAGGTAAATGCTCAATATATGTTAGAAATGATGATAAAGAGGACAATGATGATGATGATGGCAATGATGATATTAGATTGTTGAGCTAAGTAGATTCTTAGAAGTTGTATAGAGCTGAGTATGAGACATTATGCAGCATTCAGCCTAGCAGCAAAGAAAGAGCATATGTTTACTGGAATACTCATAAACTAAGCTTTTGAGCAAGATATATTTTTATGGCAGTAAATACTTGTACATAAGTAATGAATGATATTGTAACTAAATACCTTACATAGATACAAGGGTGGTTTTGCATTATAATTGTAGCCAATACATTTACTATTGTTTCTAGAGTTTTAATTATTTAAAATGCACTACCAATAGTTCTTAAATACAAAAAGGCTGAAAATGTGGAGAAACCGTTAAGAAGGGGACAGAAAAACGAGAGAAAACATTTAACTAAAATTCTATTCTGTGCCAGGAACTGTGCCTGACCCTTCTATACTTTTCAGATAATCTAATCTTCATAATTTTCTGTAACCTTTGAGGGAAAGCATGTTTATTACCCTCTGATAGATAAGGAAATCTGATTGGAAAGAAAGATTGTGAAACTCCCCCAATACCCTCAAGGCCGTATTAAAGGACTAGGAGAAAAGAGTCACTGTCAAATCTCAGTTTCAAAGGTAAAACTAGTTGCCTTATTTCCTTTAATTCCCCTTATTCCTGCCCCACTGAAATCATCACCTCCCTCTACAAAAGACAGAAACGTGAAGAGCTCACTACAGATAATTCCCCTAGAAGTAGGCTGCACTTAAATGACTCGATAATCCCCTAGCGGCTATGGCACATATCTTGGAAGAAGGGGTTGCAATTTCAGTGACTCAGTAAAGATTGACACTGGGTTTAAAAGTGCACTTATCCATTCTAATTAGAAAATCTATATGTGGCAACCATGCTGCTATAAAAAATAAATGTACTCATAGGCCAAGGGAAAGCTTGGTTAAATTTGGAGTCCATGCATTACTTGGGAAATTTACCTACTTTTTCTTAGTCACACTGTCCTCATGTACAATATAAGGGAAATATGAGCTTTAGCAAATGATTATCATGCTTGAAATAAGTAATAGAACTGGTAAACTTTTAAGCATTATTCAAATGAGAGCTATTATGATCATATCAGCTCAAGACTGAACTAGAGGCTAGACAAATTCTTATGAAAATTAAGAACTATTAATTAGCTTTATCAATATGGTGAATTGCTAAAACATTATCTTTATTTATAAGCTTTGTTCACAAATTTCTTCAATATCATTGTTTTGGGTTGACAAAGGTATGCACTAAATCCATACACTCTAAGTGCATAATTTGAGCCTGAATTTTGTCTCCACATCCATCTGAAAATTAATAATTGTTTATGATTATACAACTGATCACAATACTGTAGTCAGTCATTATAGACAAATGTACATGCTAATTTCAAGGCAGATTTACTTGTAAAATATACTTCCCACTGTGATACTAGAGCCCAATAGCATAAAGTACTTCACAGTGGGCAGTTGGAGAATAGGCAATGGTTTGGGCTAGAAAGGATTAGAAAAATAAGTACTTGGCGTTAGGAAGAGTTATGGGAAGATGGTTGGCAGAGAAAAAGGATAAAAAAGCATGAATAAAATGCTGCAGAATCATAGGAACATAACCCTGAATAAATTCAGGATTAAGGAGCTAAGATATACACAAGGGACTGATGGACATGGCAAGAATAGCCTGCTCCACCCAGTTGTCCTTCAGTAATGCATTGTCACAGCTGCAATGAAAATTAGAAACAACCCTGTGATACTCTCTGATTTAGGTAAGTAAGTAAACAAAGTTTATGCTAAACTCTTTCCTTTATAGGATTCCTAAGACAGTTGGTATCTACGGAATCTCCAAAACACCAGAATATTTAACCGTCTACTCTATAGTTAAAAAGAAAACAACAGT